>JABASL010001321.1:0-11346 GCA_019775825.1 Neanura muscorum
AATTCACTTCATTGTCAATGCACTTTTCCATAATAATTTTAGTGAATTTTCGCCAGGTCTGATTATCTAACGAATCAGGCTTAAAAACGGGAGAATACCGCTAGAAATCCTGTAATTTTTTAACCTAGGGACGCTTATTTGTCTTAAACAGCAATTTACCGGAACAAAATTTCATTTTTTTATTATCGTGTGTCTTTACGCGAACCGAACTTCACCTGTATTTCCCCTTCGTCCGAATTTGACTAAATAACTTCAGTCCGTTTTTGACTTTATGAGAAAGCAACGGAGAAAGTAGAAATAAGATGATTTCGAGCTTTCCTTTTTTAATAGACTACTTCAAAGTCACGGACCCCTAAATTTTTGTAGTCTCGATTTCTTCTTTCCCTTTTCAAAGCAGAGCTCTTTGTAATAAAAAGAAAGGCAGAAGCACATTACTAGCTGTGGCTTACGCCGCGCCGTGGTGACCGACCAGTGCAGGAATCAACTCCCTCTCTAGGGAATAATCACTCAAGTGAAAGAAATCGGCTTATCCAGCACAACTCTTGAATGTGAGCCAGAACCCAAAAAGGACACTACATGGATAGGGATTTAACCAATGTTTCCAGAAAAGTTTACCATGACCTTTTATTTTGACCTGAACTACACAATATCTTACAGGCTGTAGAAGCTTTCAAGTTTCAAGTCATGGGCAGAGGGCAGAGGAAAAGTTAACCTGGAAAAGATTTTGGCAGCCACCGAAACTTTGTTTACGCTACTTAAGTTGTGCGTTTCGAACTTTGTGAACACTGAAAGAGAAAGTTGTATTGTTTTAAGCCCATTATTCTTCCTGGTTTCGTTTAGGATGGGCGGTGGTGTCGTAGATTTTCCATCTAAACAAACTTATTTTGGAACTAAAAATAAGTTTGGAACAGAGGGAAGAAGGTTTTAGTAGGAAATATTACTTGGATTAAACATTCTCATGCTCTTCTAAAGCTTTCTTTTGATCTCTGGGTTTACCACACGCAGAGAAATGGTCACAGATTATAAGTCTCAGTAAGAGTTAAACAAAACCACAGAACGTAATAATAATTTCATGTAAAGCTCTTGCGGAACTCAACATTTTATGCTCAAATTAGATACATACCGTATGGTGAACTACTAACTTTAATTTTTAAATTTCCCCCCTCTCACTCCCTAAGGTGTGAAGTGGGAAGGAAAGCGGGGGAAATTTAAAAATTAAAGTTAGCAGCTGACCGAACGGTATATAACTTACATGGATATGAAAGTGAGAACAAACCGTTCATATTACAAACATAACTTTAGGTGTGGCTCATGATAAGTTTTCTATACCGAGGATTCCTTACAGTTCGCTTTATGCCCCTGACAGCTAATTTAAATTCAGGTTACAGGGTAACAGAGCTCAACTTTTGGAGGAAAATAATTGAACCTAAAGTTTTTAGTTCAGTCTCGTTGGTGAGAAATTCCCATGAAAATTCACCTTACTCTGGTCAAGGAATTCTTGAGTACTTTCACTTGGGATTTTGAAAGGTCCAGGCACCATCATCTAAAAGTTGGACGTAAGGTTCGCCAACTACTTGGAGTTCTTTACCTAGTTGCGAAGTTTGAAATAAAAAAGCGAGACCCGTTTCCTGTTGAGACTCACTGATGATGGTGGTGGAAACTGAGCTGGGTAGAAAATGTTGTAAAAGTTCGAAATCCCTGATGTCACATGACCTGAACTCCGGAATTCCTTGGTCATGTTATCCATACTAACAAGGCTGAATTGAAAGGGGTCATAAAATTCAGCCCACAACAGAACCCAAGGTAGATTTAGAAATGTCACCAACTTTAATAGAACAATCTCTCTTTGAAGCAAGCACACAGGAAGGCAAATGCTGAATGAGGTTGCCCAACGTACTTCTACGAAGAAATTCGCCATCAAATTTGTGGCGGACCAAGCACATTTTGGTTTTAAATTGCTAACCTCTATTCCAATTGAAATTTCAGTGTAAACTAGGAAATTTTTGAATTATTTAACTGTTAAAACTTGACAAACGCATGAACCACATAGACACAGTGGACTAAGAAAAGCATTACATCGCGTTTTTACGTGTGGGTGACATCAGAAATTATTTACAAATTCCCAAACAAGCCCGTTCTAAGACGGGATTAAAAATACTTACTACTCCAAAAAAATTAACAATTAACCTAAAGCATATGTCCAGGCGGCCCAAAAATTTTGGATTTTAGGGAAACGGGCTGCCTGGACGTATGCTTTTGGTTAATTTTTGTTAGGAGTTAAGTAATTTTAATCCCGTCTTCGGACGGGCTTGTTTGGGAATTTATAAATCTGACATTAAGTAAAGGTAACAAACGTTATGCTATAACGCCAGTGCACTTGGCCTTTCGAATTGGGAGGTAAATTTCACGGTTTTTCCCCAAGATGATTTGCAATTTGATTCAAAGTCAAGAATTGGAGTGATTTATTTAGTGCGTCGTGTGGTTTTGTACGAGCGTGCCAAAAAAAAACTACAAAGATGAATCCATTCGTATTCATCATCTGCCTTGACTTTCCATACTGCTGCTGCTATTCCATTCGAAAAAAAGCAGAAATTCAGATATGTCCTTTGTCGTTTCTATTTTCATGTGGGGCATACACTTCAGCCATTTTCATTTTCCCGAATTACTCCCGGGACTCGACGGTACTATCCTGGTTTTAGGGTGATGTTTTGCATATAAAAATATGGTTCCATTTATTATAATAAAAAAGTGGCAATTTTTGTTGGAGAACTCAATTTTTTTTTGTCACAGTGCTTAAGTTTCTGCGTTTCCTCAGCCTTATGACTAGGATTTACTTCAAGGCATTTCGCTTTCAACTGTTTAATTTTTTGATTCAAAAATGTTAAAAATTAAAATTAATTTTAGGGCTGCAATTTGGCCCGTACATAATTATGACACAACTACCACAACTTCTGCTAACGACGTTTTGAAGGTAGAGGTTTTTTTTTGTTTCAGTTAGGGAAACGACAGCAAAAAAATCAGGTGGAATTGGCAATTAGTAAAGTAAGGGATTATTTCGTAGATTTCTTTTTATGGCTTACCTCGTGCTTCAGCGATGGCTGAATCATCAGAATCTGCAAGTGAATAATGAGGGTCGCTGTACTGGATATGTTGTGCGGGTGAATCTTGAAATGATGGAAATTGTCCGTCATCAGTAGATGCCAAGGAGATAATGGTGAGAAGAAGGGAAAGATCTTGAAGATGAATCTTTGGCATTATTTGCAGGTTGAGAGACCACGTCCAACAACGTCTATGAGTGGGCGAGTTGAAATCATGAGGGAGTCATCTGGAAAATGAGAGAAAGAGTGGTTGCGATTACTAATAGTAACATGCAATAACAGAAGAAAGAAAAAAGAAAGTTATGAAATTCCAACTGCTCCTTTCCATTTGTAATCATAAAAGTAAGAAAAGACATGAGAGATCGGGATGGAGGAGGATAGAACTCCTAATTTAGCATCATTTATTACAACCACGCTCTCAGACTCCAAGCTTAAACTCATTTTCATTATTACTTTCTACCAAAGTGGGAAAAGAAAGACGGAGAGAATGGCCGGAGTTAAATCTCTACAGGATTTGTAACCAGCAGCAGCCATTTAGTACAAAAATAGTCAAGTCGAGCCGACCGTAGCACGATGAATTGCTAAAAACGAAAATTTAATTTTTTTTCATCTGTTGTATTACATCACCTCCAATGTCATTTCTAAGCGTTCAGGTACTTGAACCCTATTGACTAGACTAAGTTTTTTGTTCCATGATTTACGTGTCAGAAAAACTGTCTGAGAAAGATCAGTCTGAAGGTCATGATTTTCGATAGGAGAAAGTTGTTGAAATGAGAAAGGGTTCCGAAAAGTTTTTGTAGTTTAATAAGGAGCAAGCGGCGGTGAAAGTGGATGAAGTTTGAAATTCCTTGGAGAATTGAACTTCTCCCTCCTGCGGGGTGAATGATGTTCAACTGAAGGAGATTCTGAGTATTCGTTTGTAAAATGAATCCATTGTCTTAAGGAGTTGAAAGTGAAAGTGTAGGGGACTCACTTTTGTGTGTATTAGTTTAAGTGGAAAATCATGTTAAAATCAAATGCATCTTCCCAAATGTGTCAAAGGATGAAGCAAAAAAAAAGTGACAAAAAATTTGGAAGTAAAATCGGTAGGTCTATTTTGTGGCTTTATTATGGAAAGCTTTCACAAAAAGAAGGACGGAATTTCTCTTGGGACATTTTTTGCTTTTCACTTATTTTACCAACTATCTAATGAAAATGGAAATGGTGTGAGTCAGAGATTAGCGAAAACAATGCCCCGCGTGTCAGGAACCGAAGTTTCCAATAAAAATAAAAATAACCAATGGCTAACCCCCGCTTTCTCTTATGTAAACACGAGAAAATCCCGTTATTGAAAAATAGTCCAACGGATTCGTAATACTCCAGATAAATTACAGTGCCTTTTGTCCATCCCGCTTTCTCTACTTTCTCTTTTTACAAACTTTTACGTCCGTTTCTACGTCCGTTTTAGCTGGACGATGACCACAGCATCCTACGTGGTAAAAATATTTTTGAGAAAATATTTTCAGTACACAATTTCACAATGAATTGACAATTTCATCTACCAGATGAAATTGTCAATTTCGTGTTATTCATTTTTGGATTGCGAATAATTGTGGATAAATAAGACGATCAAATATTAGTTCACTGTTCAGCCCTACTCATGTAGTGCAAAACTGCTCAACTTAGTTCAGTTTAAGTTGTTTAAGTATTTAAAATGGGGTTCCAGGGCTTAAATCTTTTGTGTTGGGTTAGGGTTACGCACAAATCAAGGTAAGCGTCCACGAGTCATTTCCATGACTAGAAATATGCAGTATTTTATTCCGTACACGCAGGGATTATGCTTACAACTTTGCTCAGGGCCAGTTTTCCAGTTTCAGGTCTTACCAAAATCCGAACCTACGCCCAAGATTTAACTTTCTTACTACTTCAAAGGCTTTGGAGGTTGAGGCTTATTCAAACGAGGTAGGATTTGTGTTGGGTGCGGAGGTCCAATTTATATGGAAATTGAAAGCTGGAGCTTGACCTGGCTTATTTGCACATCAGAGGGGAATGATGCGAGAGAAGTGGTTGGGAGACTTGGAAAGAAGAAAACGAAGGCCTCTTCCTTCAATGTCACCTTTCTTTCACTTTCACCATCAGAAACAGTGGCCCTAATTTCCAGTGCGTCCTTATGGCATCCGTTACAGCATTTTGTTCATTCTATACTCAAGTCATGGGGGTTGATTGCAGTAGTAATTGGGTTCTACCCTTAAGAGTCGCTTATTATTGTCTCCGAAAAAAAAATAGGCGCAACGTCATGCAAGTTTACTGAAAATAATTTCTATTCTCAGGGAATTGTACATGGAAGTCACTGTAGATAGCTCCTCAATAGGCTCTCCGCATATCCGTCAGAACATTCAGATCAATCATCCCAAGATGACTGGCCCGATAAGAAGTCTCCAGAAGAACACGCAATTTCACCTTCCACCTCCTCGTATCCAGATCCAGCCATGCTCAAACACGCTGCTCTACAAAAGCCTCAACTGAATCACCAAGAAGAGAACTTCCAATTCTCTAACTAATTTCCCTTGGATTTTCTTTTTCAGAGCCTATTTTTTCTCAAGTGTTCTTCACTCTCCAATGCGCAATGCCTCGAGGATGGGATGCAAACTCCATCCGGAATAGATTCAGAGAGTGGGGATTATTATCTCCTCGCAAGATCATAATCGATGAAAACGAAGATAGAAATAAAATATGGTAATTTGAGAGAGCAGCCCAGCCACTCAGTCACTTTTCTCTGTTCGATGAATATGAATTGCTAAATGGGTATAAACGGAGCACAGGGACTCAAAAGAGTCACTTCACTTTTCCTTTTAAAAGCTGCGACTAGGGAATATTCCCTTGATATTGTGTCATGTTACCATCTGAGCTTCCACTGGAAGCCTTCCAGACTACTTTTGGGCCGCTTTGTGTCTAACTTCAGAATGGCTATTCTCTTTAGGGCACAAACTTTAATTGTCTCTCCAATTTAAATCGGATTTAGAAGGTAGGGATGTTCTGACTACGAACATCCCTTACCATCCATGGAGGAAGGAAATTAGTGGATCTCATTCAGCGAATTTGGGAATCCTATTATTCTGGACAGGAGCGTTGATGGCAATAATGATAACTCAAAGGATCTAATTCAGAAACTCGGAGCCTGTAGTAAGGCACAGGCTGGTCGATTTTCCTTTTGCCAAATCCCACATGTACAAAACCAAGGGGTGAATTACCATAATGAATTTATGGCACTGAAGTCCTCAAGCACTTCCCTTCGCTGGAGTGTAGGCCTGGAGAGTGTAGATATCTCAATGCGGCACTCCAGCACTCAATGTCCTTTTGTTACATGCAAATTCGAAACAGAAACCGTACTTTCACCGATTCCAATTTCCATCTTTCGACTATAATTAGCTAAAAGATTGATTAATTTGTAAGTGTAGAACGAGAACCTCTTGATGAACAACTTTTGTTTCCATGCTCTAGTTCTCACTAATGTACTACTCATCATTATATTTTATAGTTTGACTTTAATTTTCATTTAGTCATTAACAAAACCACAAAACGACTCCGAAATTAAATTTTAAAAATTTAAGCAGAACTTTACTTTTCTACTAACTAAAAGTACTAAATTTAGGTTAGTAGAGGGAAACCACGCGGCGTTTAGAGATTTTCAATGCTGATTACTTGAAGAGAGTCTATATCCTACTCTAATCAAAATGAAGAGGTTCACGAACTTTACAAAGTTGGTTGCAAAATTTGAGTAAACAAAAGGCCTTGGAAAATAGAAGAAAGTTTTCGACGAGTCACTAGCTAACCAATATTGGGCAAAATAGAAGAAAGTTTTAGACGAGTCACTAGCTAACCAATATTGGGCCTTGACTATACAAACGTTGGCGCTTGCTCACCAAAAATGTCCTTTGCAAAATGCTTTGGGCCTTCACTTTTACCAAGAAGAAAGGCTTCTGAGTTCTGATGGAGAGTTCTTACTTGTCATAAACAGATTTCACCCCGAAGCAGCATAAAAGATTTTCCCTCTTCAGCTTCAGCTTCAGCTTAAATTCAAAACGGACTGTTGGACAATACCACCCTAAACCAGATTCCAGTAGGTTATTCCCTTAACTTTCACTTTCTATAAGGCAGAATTGAAATGTAATGTTAGATTTTGAAAATTTGGAAACTTAGAGTACCTTATTTGAACAACAAAGAGAAGATTAGAGGAAGGGACTTTTGGAAAGTTTTGGAGATTTGCTTTCCCTTTTAGCCCACTTGGCCAATCATGCATTCACTTTCTAGAGGCAAGAGTTGTAGAACAGAATCTCTGCTTCGTTGTGTGACAACGCAAGACTTTGCTTCCAATTTGAAAGTCAAATGAAGACATAGTATCTGTTCGGGGGTTTAGAAAGAGAAATGTTGGTTCAATATTTTCTCTAGTGAATGTCTTTCCATTCTAAAAAAAAAACGGCTTCATGAGTCGGATTTAGAGCGGAAGTTTTAACAACCAACTATTACTGACGCTATCCCAAGATTTCTATGAGTTTATTGCTATTTGAAAAGTATGAAATTTTTCAAATGTAAATATGAAATTCGCCAAATTTCAAAATTAAACAATGCTGAATGCAAATCATGAGATTTGTGGACCTACTTAGAGGAACTCTCAGTGTGAATTTGTGGCTATCAACTTCTACTCTTTTAATTAACTCCTAAATTGTTTTTTCTTTAGAAGAATTTTGCATATCAAAGATCCCTTAAAAGTAGAACCAGTGCAATTAAAATTCTTTGCGTCACTCTTTTGCTAAAAGTTTTGTAGGGTTAATAAGCAATTAGGATGAGTTTATATGAAAATATTCGTAAGAATGTAGGCAGGGCACACTCACTTTATTATTATCCTTTCTTCATCCTTAATTTGACTTTCATGAGAAGTCCAATTACGACACTCCTTTCTCTTTCAGATTATTTCTTACGCCTTTCCTTAGCTTCTTATTCTGACTTTCATTTTTAGAGATAGGAGGTTGGTTTAGAGGGACTCTTTGGAAAGTAGAAGTTTAAGAGCTGTAGGTAATGACTACTTTCCAAACGTCCCGCCCGCTTCCTCTCTATTACTTTCTCCTTTTGAATTAGACTTCTTAAATGAAATTTCCTTTTTCCTTCCGTTATGATCATCGTTATGACTCAAAGTGGCATAATTTTATAGCCTGGAAACAGGTGGAGGAGGTTGGAATACCCTACTAGTACCCCAACCATACCCCAACCAGGACCTCTAAAAATATAGCTAACGAACAGCTTACTAAGCGCAAAACCCTCGTATTTACTAATAAAAATAACACAAGTCATTTTCAGCCTATCCATTTGTTGTACCTCTTTCGCTTCACAAGAAAATATTTGGCAGATCACGTAAATGTTTTGTTGCTTTTTCCATTTTCAAATGGTAGTTTTTTATGTGAGGGCCCATAGAAATTCTACGCCTAGAAATTTTGAAAATGGCATGATTTCTTTTGTTGGAAGCATAAAACTTACATTTGGTTAAAGACGTATTTTGAATCTGCACCGTACCATGCCCAATATTTTTTTCTACAATTTTGGCAGAGAATTTAGAATGATGCCTTTGGTTTTTTAAATTCTGACAAGAGCAAAAGACCAAGCCGGAGTTTTTAGGAGATTTGTGCAAAAACAAATTCACTAATCCTACAAAATCCTTTTCTCACGCTTGGAAGCTCGTTTCCAAAAGGGGAAAGATCTCTTCGTACTGGAGGTTGAAGGAAATGTTAGAGAGAGTGAACCTCTATGTTAAGTCGATCCTCAAAATGAACACATGAATCCTATTTTTAACGGGCGAAAAGTTATCACATGCCTTGGAGTGTTCTATTAAAATTCTAAATACGCTTTTGTATTAAACGTAAGCGAAATGCTGGACGCTAAATTACTCGAGAGTNTAGCATATGCCTTGGAGTGTTCTATTAAAATTCTAAATACGCTTTTGTATTAAACGTAAGCGAAATGCTGGACGCTAAATTACTCAAGAGTGACGGGTCCGTTCTTCTTTTCTGATTTTTGGAAGTCCTGCTGGTTTTTAAGTCCCGTCCAGAGAAAATAACTTTCACGAAAAAATCTTTCTGTTTTCAGGAAGTGAAAACTGAAAATATCACAAAATTTTACTCACCTTTCGTGTCTCACGGGACGTTTTACTTGAAATTGAAGTTCTCTCTCAAAATTTGTCGTAGAATTTTTATGTAACCAACAATGAATTGCACAAAAAATGTATCAAAATGCCTTTTACTGATCAAAAGCGTCAAAACGTCCCCAAGAAATAAAATGGAGAAGCATGCTAGAAGGATGAAAATTTTTCACGTCTGTTTCTTTGAGTTTCATCATAAGAAATAACGTGAACCCAAATTGATTTTCCTTGTTACCTTTTTATGTTTGTGTAGTATTGACATGGCTGAGTCAAAGTTCGTATCCAGCCTTTTTGCTTTTACGTATTCAATTCCATAACAGAACTTTCACTCATGTAAACAAAACTTTGATCATCCTGTACTTTGGAAAGCAGAAGGGAGTTGTTATGCGGCTGGAGAAGAAATGTGAGTAAAATTATGAAAAATGGGACGACCCTTTTCGGTTTATCCCCTTCTGGTTCAAATCTCTTTGAAAATTGAATCCATTTCCCAGACAAAAGGTTTTCCAGAAAACTTTTTTCTATTTCTTACATTTCTTATACAAACTTTCAGTTTAGAATTAGCGAACCTGGAAGCTCCAGAAGTTCCAAATTGAAGAACAGAAAAACAAAATATCCTACAGAAGTTCAGTCTAGCAGTTGTTTTATTTAGCTAAATGACCAATTCTATCCGGTTTCGTGAACCTTTCTCGATAAGTGGAAACGTAATTAAGTTAATATATTTCTTCAAAATATTTTATTCCGTGAAGCCCAAAAATACGTTGTATTCCCTATTTGAACCCCACAGCTCACCTAGCATACAAAAGGATTTATTCTTAGTGATTCTACAATTTTTTTTGTAATGAATCGTAAGCGTTGGGAACCAAATAATGGTTCTCCACGAAATGGCACATCGATGCGTAAATTGTAAATATACAGCAGTGGCTGTAAATCTGACAGAAATTTAACCTGATATAGATTTAGCGTAACTGAATCATTACTTCTAGAATCTAAAACATAAACAAACATAACTGCTGTACAGGGTGCCACATACATAATATCACCCAATGTAACTCCACAACCGAATGACCTAGGTCAACATACAATGCCTCATTTTGATCATCATGTCGATGTGGATCCCTGGCACAAATTCGGGAAATATCCGACCGCGCATGCGCAAGTTATTCAAATTTTACAAAAAAAGAAAAAGAAAAAAAAGGAGGTTAGCAGAGAGCACGGAAATGTAAAAAGAAAACGGGCTTTCTCATTTCCACTTTTAAAAATTGTCTTCTCTCTTCTTGTGCAATCGCTTTTTATTATGTACTTTAATCTAAATAAATTGCGCATGCGCAGTCGGATACTACAAGAATACTACAGGGTGTCAGATAAGGATGTGAAACCCCTGCATATTCATAACCAAGGTAGTTGTTTGCAGTTCCTTTACACGAGTTAGAAGATAATATCAATGTGGTTCTCTGACATAATTTTCAGAGTGATCTGACTGCGCATGCGCAAGTTATTACGATTTTCGAGAAATCGTTTTTACGTAAAGGCTTGGAGAAGGAGAAAAAGAGATGAAGACCTCTTTAAGGTGAAGAGAAATCCTCCAGATTTCTCCCACTGAAGCTCATGCTTCTTTGATAAAATCTAAATAACTCCCGCATGAGCTGTGGCGTCGATCTGAAATTTGTTTAAGAGATCCACATTGAAATTATCTTTATAGTGGCAAAAATAAATTTGACCACTGTAATCTGGTTGTGGGGTTACAGGGGGTACCATTTCCTTATGTAACACCCTGTACTTAAAACAGTTAATTTGTTATTTTTTAGGTTTTGACCTGAGGTGAATAACATTTTTAATACAATGACCGGAATCCACTTCATTTCTGAGTTCTTGTGTTACCACCATCTGGTAACTGTGCGGTAACTGCGTGTCTAAAAATTCTAAGCAGTACATCCAGTTTAAAAAAAAATGACATGTGTTGTCACTTCTATACCCCCGCCTCAATTTAATTGCCATCAGCCTTTGTGATTCTTAGTTGCGATTTTCCTGTCTTTTTTCTGTAAAGCTTGTGCGATCTTGTAAAGATTAATTGCAGTGCTA
>JABASL010001322.1:0-11346 GCA_019775825.1 Neanura muscorum
TCCATCTTGGACTCTCGGAAGTAACCATATCCTGCCCGCTCAAAAGCTTCTGTGCAAAGATTTCCATGTTATCTGAATCCGGAAGTTTTGCAGAGATTCCGGAAATTACGATATCGTCCGAGTATAAAGTGAACGGCATTTTAGAAATTCCTTTTGAAAACTATAAGAACTTTAGGATTTGCCTTTCAAGGTCAAGGTGGTTCACGGTTTGTTCATTAAAATATGGAAACAAACGGCAAAGAAAAACACTGTCACTTTCTGAAATTTTCAACAAGGGGAGTTTATTTCAATACAGGATTTTCCAAACACTTTAAGAAATTCCGTTTTTTGGAGCATTCGTTTCTTGGGGCTGAAAATTCTGAAATGAGCATTTGAATCTAATTTCAAGAGCATAAAGTATATTTAAAGTTTTACATTTGAAGGATGGGCTTACCTACTTCAATGGAGTATGTCGATAATTCTTGGAAACACTTCAATTAAAACTAGATTAAATGTATGATTATTTTGGCAATCAAGTGATGTCACCCTAGAGTTTCAATTTAAGCTTTGCTGACGCATGCGTACGATGATTTTTTGACATCACGAAAAATTAAGGTGTGCGATCAACGAATAATTTCAAGTGGAATGATCACATATGCTTTGACATAAAGTTTGTTGCCTATTTTGCATTAAATTTTGCATTTTTGGATGAAACAAACAGATGAGATGGGCGTGTTAATTTCAAGCAGATTCACAATAATTTGTCTAGCTACTTTGTAATTTGTAGTGGCATAAATTCAATTGTTATATAAGCTGTGAATAATTTCAGTCACAACGTGCAAAATTACACGTTTTTGAAGTCATTTTTTGGATCGTGTCAGTGTCAGAATCTACTCTAAACTACTCTAACTTTAACACAGAGCTCAGTTCAAAAAATGTACCCTAACCATAGATTTACATCTATGACCCTAACCCATGTACCTTTACCCATGGAAATGTCCTCGGGGGGTCCAGTTGCCGTTGACTTGCCCTGCCATAATTCCATTGGTTCCCGAACCTTCTGAAAGGGAGCTTTCGAAGTTGAGGGGTCAGACGCTGAAATTCGGGAGGAAAACTATGATGAAACTGGGAGAAAAGCGCTGAAAAGTGCAGGAATATATTTTACAATGATTTTCCCAATTTCTTCTTAATTAAGTTTAAATAGGTTATTTCAACTTGTATTTACGGCCATTTTCATTCGGATTACGTAATATTGACGCTTGGAAACTATGTAATGGTTTAACTCATCTCCGGCAATGCGGAACTAGGGAAGCTTCCCATTGCCATTTTGTTTACATTTTTATTGTCCAATTGAATAAAACAGAGGGATGTTAGAAAACTTATTTTTAGAACAAAGCTCATCATATCCATGTCACTTTTCTTTCGTTTTGAAAGCTGAGCTTCAACTTCCGCTAACCTGGGGAGTAGTGGATGATTGAAGGTTGAAGGAACAGCTCACTCACGCTCGAACTAAGACGCCGCTCAAGCCATTTCAAGTAGACAGCCATTCTTTTTCAAACGTTTGCTTATCCGTTTTTGTTTGAATATTTTTCATTTTGAAGGAAATCATCATGTCAGATGAAGAGGAAGTTGGATCGTAAGATAAAAAGCTAAATACCAATTACCAATCGACCAATATCAATTATTTGTGAATTTTCCTACATAAAAGCGTTGAAAACCGAAGCCTAACCTCAACCTAACCTAACTAAATCTAGCATAACTCAACATAACTGAACCTAGTCTAACTGAACCTAACTAAACCTAGCCTAACCTTAAAAGATTGGTTTTAAAACTTAGGACCCACAACTCCTGAATCGGTTTTTAAATTTCAAATATAGAGATGAGGAAATTGAAGAAACCAAGGCGGAAGCCGCGGAAGAGGAAGAAGATGAAAGCGAAGATGAGGAACAAGTGTAAGTGAGTTTAATATGGAACCTAAAAATTAAACTAAAAAAATTAAAACATAATTGTTCAAACAGGAAAAAACCAGAAGGAAGATCAACGTAAGAATGCACTTTGTTCGTTGTAAATCTGTTGTATTTGTGTCGTTCCTTCGGCTCGGCTGTTAGGAAAATGTTGGCCCTTTGTTTTGAAATTTGTTTCAACCTTGTCATAATTTATGTTGTGAGTTCTTAAATATGATGTAAAGCCATTATTTTTAATTGAAAAACTCATTGAAGTTTAAAATTTTGAAAATGAACAAAATTACGGTACATTGTCCTTTCTTGACATCAACCTGTGCTACTTGGTTCTGGAGCTAGTGATGATAGAGATGAGTCCAAGGGAGAGGAAGCGGAATTTATCAAGGTACGTCACAAATTATTTACAATAATACGACGATTTTAATTTGTTATTTTAAATTCAGTAAATCTGTAATCAGTGGTCAGACGACATTGAAATGATTAACATTTTATCAGAATTGTTTTTGTTGGAACTAAACTTGAACTTTAAAACGCCTAAATTGGATTGTTTTAAGTACGATGTATTGTTAATGTGTATAATTTTGTGCCCTAATCAGCGCCAGCAGGAGAAGCGATCAGATTTGGATGAGCAACTAAAGGAGTACATTCAAGAATGGCGAAAACAGCGCGCAAGGGAGGAGGAGGAGCTTGTGAGGCTCAAGGACAAACAGTCCAAGCGCAAGGTTTTTGAAATTTTAAAAAAAAATTCTGGAATAGGAAATTAAGTGCTGAAGCCAATATAATTTCCACAGACGCTTCGTGAGCAGGAAGAAAAACGTCTAGGCGAAAAGAAGCGACAAGAGGAGGAGCGTCGTGTTCGTGAAGTTGAAGAAAAGAAACAACGCGAACAGGAAGAAAAACTTCGGCGTCTTGAAGAAGCTGAAAAGAAGCGACAGCTAATGCTACAAGCCCAAAAGGTTGAAAACCTAGCCAAAATTAACACAATTTTTGAAAATGTTTTTTAAAAAATTGAAAATCGTGTGTGCGTAAAGGCAAGCTTGACGGAGAAAGGATTTATGGGAAATCGCGCTTATGGAGGCGGGATGATAGAAGTCGCGGAGGTAAAAATTTAGGCCGACCTAGAATTTCAGCATTTTGTTTGAAATGCAAATGTGGATTTTTTTTGTTTCTTTTTGAAGATTGGCGGAGGCCGTCCAGATCTTATGAAAACGAAGGAACAGTTGGAAGAAGAAAAGAAAATTTCGATGAGCTTTCGAATCAAGCCGCTTGATTTGACAGGTTTGTCCGAAGATGTTTTAAAAAAGAAGGCAGGAGAACTGTGGGAACAAATTTTACGCCTCGAGACAGAAAAGTATGACTTGGAAGAACGTCAAAAACGTCAAGACTATGATGTAAAAAAGATTTTTTTATTTTGTTTAAAAGAATTAAAATCCCAGGAACTTATTTGTTTTAAGATATCTAGAACAGGCTCAATTAGCATATCGTTTAGCTTATTGACTTTGGCAAAAAGACAAAACATCTTGACAAGGCATTAGACTAATGGGATCAATAGGTCTTACATAACTAACCTAAATTTTGGATCCCACGATGACTAAATATTTTCAATTAAGGCGTATAAATAGAATATAGCCTTTTAGCAAAACTAATACATCGAAATCTCGCTACGGTACTCATATTTTTAAGGTAAATTTTGTATGACTGAACGTTTATTTTTTCTTAAAGTTGAAAGAATTGAGGGAGCGTCAAAAACAGCAATTGAGGCACAAGGCCTTGAAACGAGGGCTTGATCCAGAGTAAGTCGATTTTTATAAGTTAAGCTGGATTCATCTTTGTAGACTTCATGCATGGATAATGTTATTTACAAATTCAATTCAATGAACTTTATTAATTTAAACCAAACAAGCCCGTCTGAAAGACAGGGTTAAAATTATTTCCTACTCCCAAAAATAAACCTAAAGTATAAGTCCAGGCGGCCCAAAAATGTTGGATTTTAGTAAAAACGGGCCGCCTTGACGTCTTTAGGTTTATTTTCGGGAGTAGGTAAGTAATTTTAACCCCGTCTTTCAGACGGGCTTGTTTGGTTTTAATTGAGGATTTTGGTTGCGAGATCAAGTCCAAATTTTTTTTTTTTTAATTTTTCAGAGCTCTGACAGGAAAGTATCCGGTAAATCCTTTTGTTCTACTCCAAATCGTTTAAACGGATTCCTTAACCGTTTTGACGATTTTGATTAAATAGTCAAAGCGTCTCGCATGCGCGTTTGCAAAATTGAAACTCCTATTCCCATTGACATTCCTGTTTCATTTAAAGTGCCTTCATTTTGTATTACAGCCAAAACTTCAAGTGGCCTCAAAGTACGAACGGCGTGTGGACACTCGGTCATATGACGAAAAGAAAAACCTCTTCCAGGGTGTATGAAATGAAGCGTTTAATTTTAATTTAATTTTAATTTAACTCGGGCTACTTCGGATTGAATATTTCGTTTCAGGATTTGGAAAATTTGAGCAAAGAAACTCAAGACAAAACTTGGGCTGAAAATATCAAGGTTTTTGAGCAACGCCAAAAAAGTAAGGAGGGATTGAGTTTGGCTACAGAAAACAAAATTGACGATTGATTAAATATTATTTTAAATTATGCCTGACATGACCTTAGCTAAACTTCCGAAATGGTTTGGCGAACGTCCGGGAAAGAAGAAAGATGCGCCAGAAAGTCCAGAAGAAGAGGAAGTTAAAGTAAACGTTTTGATCTTATAAACAAAACCACAATCAAAATTCACTACAAGTTTTAGCTAAAAACCCAAATTATAGCCGATTACAAGAATGATTTCTAAAAAATTTCCTTCAATTTCATTTAGGATATCCCAATTCCCGATGATATCATGCTGGAGGAGCCAAACTTTGAGAAAGACGAGGAAGCGGAACCGGAAGCGGAAGAAGATGAAGACGAGGATGATACTCAAATTGATGTAAAACCGGATGAAGCTGAAACTGAAGAAAGCGAAGAGGAAGAAGAAGAAGAATAGGCTAACTACGATCAGATTTGGCAAAATTTTAATTGCAATTAAAAACTAAGCAAAAACTGGAAAACTTGTCAAGGTTCCTATAATTAGTTAAATTCAGTAAACATGCATTAAAGAAACTGCCATCTCCAGTTCATTTTACCGCAGTTGTGTCTAATCGGACGCTTAGCGGCCCCACCTCAGGAAAATATAACCTTTGACACGTCCTAATTAATTACGAATCGTGTATTTCAAAATAATCGAATCGTTAATGTAACGTAAAGTTAATTTACCGTTCCTGTGGAAACACAGTAGTGTTGATTTGAAATTCATCCATTTTCCTAACAAACAACCCGCGCGCATGAATGCGAAAAAAACCGCGTATTTTAAACACAGTTTACCTTATTTCTTTTACTTTTTTAAAAATATTTGACCACTTTTCTTTCAGTTTGACACAGGTGAGAGGTGACACAGGTATAATCGCTTAATTTCTATAATTTAACTTAATAGTAATTCCCAACTTACCTGACAGTCTTCAAAATTAAAGTTGGGCCTGGAACAAAAACAGCTGGCTAGCCCGAACATGAGCGGAAAAGATAAGACTACAAATCGAAATACTTCTCAGGTAAATTACTATTCACCGCACAATGATATTTTAGTAATTAATTTCAGTAACATTAATCCTAGAGGCATAAACTCGATATGTCATTCATGCTACTTTTATAAAATCCTTCTTTTAAGAATTTTGGAGTTGGCCGCTGCCCTGACGAAGACGAATGGACTGTCCTTCCCAAAATTACAGAATCTGGGACGCCTACCATGTTGCCTTCAGCTGGAATCCCAACTCCCAACGGTAATTTACGTTACTGGATAAGCTGGACAACACTAAAAATAAATTATGTTTTTAGTTGATGGATTCCTATCACCGAGAACCGGCCCCTCTTCGAACGCATTTTGTACTTCGTCTGAAGACGTTCTGACGGCCTTCAACTTTGCAAAGGTTGATGACGATGATGGAGCATTTGCCTACACCCAAATCAACAACGAAGAGACCCAGCAGAACTCTCCCAAAGTTACCCTTGTCTGTGGTGATCTGTTCCGCAGCGTTTGCAGAAATGGAAACACACTTGCCAGTATTTTGTTGGAACCACAAAATAGAGTGTTGCTGCAGAACTTCTTGGAAGATTTCAAAGGATCAAATGTGGTTAATCCTTGGGCAGTCGGAGCCTCTCTGAAGCACTGGGCCAGTAAGTTCATTAGGTTTAGGTTAACCATTCATGGAAAACTTAAGGCTCGTTTTGAATTTGTCAAAATTCTTTGATTCTGTCTTTAGGAAAGTTTAGTTTGATGGAGGAAGACACCGAGCCAACAGCTGATTTACCTTATCTTAAAACTACTCAATCACTTTCGCAACGGGGAGAGGTTGATGACCTTATGGCTCTAGATCGTCTTGAGAAAACTGTAAGCGATTACCTTGAGAAGTTGGACGCAGAGGGTCCGTTTCGTCAGGCCGTGCATTCACTGGGAACTTTTGTTGACTACCTTCGCGATTCTGATGCAACGGACAACATGGAAGAAAACACTACTGGAGAGCTGATCCGCGGAAATATAAACGCCAGCAATGTTCAACAAGCGTATGAAGAGATCGTACAAGAGCTGCGTTTGGCAGAAGCTGAGATTCTTGAGTTACAAGGAGAGGCGTTAGCGACCACGCGAGCTGTGATCGGTACACCACTAGCGCAGAATCCGTCAGACAATATGCTTCTTCATCGGATTGCAGGTTTTGATTCATTCGTCGGAATTGCAACACCAAGTCTTACGGAAGCTAGCGTTTACCGGAACATCTCATCCGGCAGCGTTAACGCAGAAAGCTCAACCGAGTCTCACATTCCCCCATTGGTATTTCCCACCAGATCTGGTATGTTGGCATCAGGATTCCGAACGCCATCGAGGTTGACGGTGGTTAACGACTCACAGCACCAGTTTGAATCTACATCGGATGTCTCGCTTACCTTGTTGGCCTCTACCTCCTCGCGCCATTGCTTCACGGCGGATGTTAACGGTAACCCTGCCGTAGGATCAAATACTATGTTGGAAACATCTCCGTTGTCCACAGAGAGCTTCTCATTTCCAACTCATGGCTCCAACTCATCAAACACTGGACAGGAAATCGCTGACGAAATTGTATTGAAAATGTGGAACGAAGTAAGTGAAGCAAAATTCGTTAGAAATAACGTATTTTTTCTTTTGGTTTCCTGATTGGGGTAATGAGGAACACGCCTGCTTGCCACGCCCACTTAGCTCGCCCAGTTTTTAGTCAAAGCACCAGCATAAATACGTAATCCTAAACTCGTAGGCCCCAGTTTAGGATTACGTTGGGGTTGTTTTGCTAGTATTAACGAGGTTAGTTACAGTTAGGCTGATATTAGGCTTCACAGTCATAATGTTTGTTTGCCATTTCATGACATATGGCCCATATACCTAAGCCTACTGCCGTGAACTGTATCTGATCCACACTCAGCTGCCTTAGGTTAACTGTCCATTCGAGCTTGGTATCAAATGTTGACGAGCTGCCTGCCTAGGGTTAAGGCTAAAAACGTGGGCTAGGTTAGGTTAGTTAGGCCAGGCTATAGTGAGTTCCGAACTACAAATACTAATTGGTGTTCCTCATTACCCCAAGGAAATTCCATTATCCCAAGACACAACAGCTATTCCTTATTACCCCAAACCAGTGATGTAAAATTCCAATGATTCAAATCATAATGGTGCTAAAATTTCAATTCATACAGGATCCGAGAATCTTTGAACTTGCATGTGAGCTGGAGCGATCCGGAATTGATGCGCAGGACAGAGCTGATTCTGATCCAGAATTTTCTAACAACCCTTTTGCTTCAACGCTTCAGTCCGATCAGGTTAATATCAAAACTTTAATTTGTTATCTTAAAACTGCTAATACTGTCTATTATAGCAAATTTCTGAAGATCAAAGTGGAGGATCATCGAATTTATCAACAACTAAGTCCTCAGGTGCAACCCCGTCTCCGAAGACAGCCGCGAGTGCAGCTAAGGGACCTGCAAGCCTAGGTTCGTCTACAGCAAGTCCTAAAAAGTTCAATGTGGCCGAACGGAATAAGGCACAGACGAAGACTGTATCAAAAGCACCAGTCGTTCAAGCATCCGGGCGTCAACAATCACAGACAACAAAATTTGGAAAAGATTTAGTTTCAAAACAACCAGTTCAGCGTGGGCGTTCAGTGAAACCTCAAATTGCGTTTGGCAGAAAGGCATCTCAGCCCCTACGGAACAAGTCTCAGGCGTCTCAACCTACCCCAGTCGTTGCCCCAATTGCTGCACGTACACGCTCACCTTACAATGCGAACGTTACTCGAAAGAATGACAACACGTCAAATAAACTTGCAAATGGATGTCGTCGCATTGAGTTTACAAAAGTCAAGCAAACCGTATCATACCGTCAACTCAACAAGGAAAATCTCAAGCTTTTGCACCAGAGCAGTGGAAGCTCTTCCGGCTCACGACAAGCTGGAGTACAAGAGAACCTTCCAACCAGCAGCACTGGTAATGAATGTGCTAAGGAAGTAGTCCCAGCCTTTGGTACGCGGTCCTTAACAGCATCGTCGTCTGGATGGGAGCTGGCTCGCCTTGTCCTTATTGAAAACAATTTGAACCAAGTCCGTGATGTCCACACTGCCCCACAAAGTTCGTCCAATATCACGGCTGGCATTGAACAGGCTGGGAACGTCCAGAAAATGTTTTCCAGTACGCCTACATCATTTAATAACTCCAGAATTCCTTCATTGACAACGGTGAAGCCACTTGGGATTCGGAAGAGTAAGCCTGCACTTGGTTATGCTGAGCTTCGTCAGCAGAAGAAGTGTCTTGAGCAAGCTAAGGTTAAGAAAAGTACCCTGAAGGCGGTAAGCGTTGGTAACGAAGGCGAAGTTCGCCGTGACATTCCATTGACACCAAGTGCCTCCATTCCTGGAACGCCAGAAACCCTGCTCAAATAAACGTCTCATCTCAACTTACCCCAAAATTTCAGGACTGCACATGTTCAGCATGAACTCCAGTAACGTCGGATCTCAAGCACGGCTTCATGGAACTTCAAAATTAGCTGGTGAGGAGGAATTTTATTTCATATCAATAGTCTCATGCTATCTAAATTTCAAAATTAAGTGACTCATAATGAAATAAAGGTTTCAAATTTCCCAGTACGCAAATTAAGTAGGAGCTAATAGATTTTTTTTTTTAATTTTTAAAGTTTTTTTTTTAAATTCTAATATTTTTTGTTGAATATTTGTATACTCCTAAGAGCACCAAGCTTTGCATTTTAAGCTTCATTCTAAACAGACAATTGTATTTTTCCAAATGCAGTTTCACTTTTATTGCACTATGGAGCAATGACAGTGAGGTTTTAATTAAATGCTACACATAAAGGTAGACGCTAATTTTGTTAGAATTTACAAGTAACATAGTTTAAAGTTTGATATGCTTTACAAATTTTGGACAAGTTTTTGATATGTTGCATACAGATGAAGTAAGGAAATTCACAGACGAATCATCATTTTTGATGAGCGACTAATAAGACAAAGGGTAGTCAAAATAGGATTCGCGTTAATTGTAGATTTCATCCATTGTTGACCATTTTGTTCTTCACAACCAGCGGTGGATCTCCGCCAACCTCACCTGGATTGTCGCCAGGGTTGACAATGTATTCTGGAATTTCCATTCCCACTAGAAAAAAGGTCAAAAGTTATAGCTGGTATTTTTTGTATGGATTCAAGGTTTAAGGAAATAACGAAAATGATCACCGCGAAAAACATCACGACGAACACAGCGATTTCAGTTGGTTTGATGTCCGTTATTTTTTATACAAGTTTTATTTTTTGAAAAATTTTCTGAGACAAGTTGGCGGAGTTAATGCCACTTTACTTTGATGAATACACGCGAGTTAAACGGTATTAAATAATTCGCTGGAACATTTTTCGTTTTGTACACAATTAACTAATTAACTAAATAATTAGCCTCTTACTGTAACGTTTCTTCTTAAGTCGCTCTAACAGCCTCAACGGTCGACCAGAGAGGATCCGCATCGGTACATACTGGATTGGTCTAATCGGCTGATCCTTATACATTTCTCGCATTGGAACTTCAGAACTTTCTTCCGATTTGCTGCGCTGATTCAAGGATCGTGGAACTGGTGCCCTTGTGTCTTCTATCCATGGGCCTTGTTCTTGGAATCTAAAATCACCTGTCTCCTCCTCTTCCCATGCTTGACAGGACGCCTTTGAAAGGGTTAGTATTAGACTTAAAGCAAAGAGAATATCCAAGCAGTTCATAATGACACTGGAACCAATTAGCTTCCAGCGCCAATTATTTGAAACTGAGGTTAAATGAGAGTGGCTCCAGTGCTAAAAAAAAGTGTCGAATTGAAGCTTGTTCGAACTGAAATGATCCAAAAGTTCCCATAAAATGTCCTTTTATAGTTTTAGGAATCATATTCCGGTTGAGAAATCAATTTCATTTGTTTACTGGATCAGTAACAGAAAAGTTGGATAGGTATCTCAATTCTGGAAGAACGAGTAAGTCCATGCATAACTTATTCCAAAGGCAATTTGACAGTGTCATTCGGAGCTTTTTCTGTTTTGAAGCTTTAGGCTTTTCAGAATGAAATTGAGCGGACTTCAAAGGGTATGTAGGCGATTGAAGTACAGTAGGTTCAAGTTTTTCTAAAATACGAAAGAAAATGGAAGAGGATAGGGTGACGTCTTCTTAGAACGTGCCTTTTTCTGGACTGTTTTGAGACAAAATTGATGTCCCTCCCATGAAGCTGAACCGTTTTGATTGAGAAGCTCAGGTGGATTTGGAAAAAGGAAAGAGGTGAAAGGACCGGGAAATCGAATGAGAAAGTATAAAAGGAAACTTTAATTTCCGCTCGGTCTCCTCGTTGGTGGAAGGAAGTGGATTTCAAGATTTAAATCTGAAAATACCAAATTAGAAAGATACATGGGAAGAAGAAAAGTGTTACATAAATTATTTTATGCAAAGACTCTAACGTTAAGGTTTCTCTGAAAGAATAATGTTACACGTGGACTCTTAACCAAAAACGCTTGAGCCGCCATTTTTGATGAAAGCAGGATTTGAATAAGGGTGAAGGGACGTTGAACTTGAACAAAATTTTAACTTTCGCGGCGCGTGCGCTGTTTTATAACAATGGTACCAGTTTTAGCCGCACTCGATCACCGCTTTTCACTAAATAAGAATACCATTGATTTGAATTTTGTTTCTTAAAAATGACTTCAGGATTTAACCGAACATTTACCCAAACCTAATTCAGGATTTACGTGGTAAAGTGGTACGTATCGCTTGTACGGAAAGGATCATCTCGTCTTT
>JABASL010001323.1:0-11346 GCA_019775825.1 Neanura muscorum
AGTTTTTTAGGGGTTTCAGGGTTTTCCTTCCCTTTCCTTAGGTTTTTATGGTTTACGTTCTATTTCTTTAAGTTTACTAGGGTTTTAGTTACCTCTGTTTAGGGTTCTTAGACTTTCGTTCCTTTTTGGGGTTTTTTAGGGCTTTCCTTCATTTTCGTTAGGTTTTTTTTAGCGGTTTCGTTTATTTTTGGTTTCTTAGGGTTAGGGCTTCCCTTGGGTGTATAGGGCTTTCCTTCCCATTTTGGTTTTCGGGGTTTTTCCTGAAAAGGGAACACCTGGGTTTTGTAGGGTTTTTGTTGCCATTTTTTTTTGGGCATTATACAGATGTTCCTGGAGAACACCATGTATTTCCCATAGCACCGTCAGCCTTACTTCAACCTTGGGTAGAATAGCTGTTTTTTTTTGTAGTACGCCTCACCTTTAGAACGAGTGAGATAATACACTCGAGACGAAATGGTTCTGCATTTGATTTTGTTTTTCCTTTATTTTCGCTAAGGATTCCAACAATGTGTGTAACTGTTTCACTTGAGACTGATTCATTGTTGAGAAGAGATTGAAGGAGTCTGTAGGATCTTTTCATGTGAATTGGATCCGAGACAAGGGAAGAAGCAATGTGGAAAACTTGACTTTCCAATTCTTTGTCCATTTCAAAGACAGAGAGAAATGCAACCAGATCCAAAATAGGCCCTTTCTCTTCGGATGTAGCTCCATTAAACTTCTTTATTGCCCTGTAAATTACACCATCAAAAAATAAACATTAAGGAATCAAGATTAAGCCTCAATTCTGCTTTCACTGGACAGAAAACGAGTCTTTGGGGCAGTCTGCCCATAAGATTTTTCGTCTCTGCCACGCCACAGAGACCAAAAATATCTCTTGCTGAGACAAAAAAAGCCAAAAAACTGTCACTTACACTTGCAATAAATCCTGAATGGTTTTCGATTCCAGAATTGGCAAATACTCTTGAATTGTTGTGCCAATTGCATCAGAGTGTCCAGTATTCCAGTGTCCTTGTTCAGCTAATGTTTTCTTTTTCATTCCTAATGCAATCTGCCTTTCTCCAACATATTCATTAAACAAAATTGCAAGGAAATGGTTTCCATATTTCTGTAACACAGGTTTCGATTGCGGCCACATTGCAAATTGGCGCAGGGCTCCGAGTGCCGTCAACCGATATTCCGGTGTTTTGATCCCACTTTCACCAATAAATTTCGCAGGGAAATTTTCAGGATCAACGGGATCCCTACAAAAACCTACCAGTGATCCCCAAACGTCCTTGACAAGGGTGGGATTTTTATGTAACGGAAAAATATGTTCCTTCCAATAAGAAAATTGACCTCCGCTTAAATTGTCCCTGACAAGGGGGAGGATTACACCGTGACGAATATCCGGATCAACTGAAATCCATAAATTGTCAATTCCAAATGATTTTACAAATCGAGCCAGGATAGCATTTACTTTTGAAGCGGCTGCTGAAGTCCGTAGTTGAAGCAATTGAAGTAGAACTTCCCTTCCAGAAATTGTGAATTGTTGGGGTTTGAGTGAATCCAAAAATCCAGATAGAACGAATAAGCAGTGTTCATTTGGGGGAACTGAGATCAAATTCTTGGAAAGTACTTGAAAAGTGGCTTCAATATCTTCATTACTCGTTTGTTCTAGTAAATGAAATAGATAGTCCACAAACACTTTGGAGGGAATTACTCCCCAGTGGGATGTCCAAGTAGGGGCAATTGCGTCCATAAGACGTGGGATAAAGGGCCCAGCAAATTGTGTGTCATCTTCAGTAAGACGGATGAGACCATTCATCATACAATGAAGCCAAAGGAGAAACGCTTCATTGTTTCGCCAATCCGGCCGAAAATCCCACAAGGCCGTTACAAGTTTTGGGGTAAATACGTTTTCGGGCCTTGAGAGTGACGAACTGTCAATTGAGAGATGTGTTTGGTAAACGACAGAGAAGAAGGCAAATCCAATTTTGATAAGTGACATGTCACCACTTGACATAACTCGTAGAACTGATTCGTATAATTTCTTGGCACCCCCACTAGACACGGAATCCAAGTTGGACCAAACAAACTGTAGAAGTCCGATTGCATCTCCTGCTGATTTGGAACCACATGTCGGGTAAGTCGCTAATTGGTCGAGGATCCAGCCGAGTACAATTTTGGCAACTGCATCATTTCCGTTCTTTTCTTTCTGACGGCTCAGGATGAAGCCGATTGTTGTTCTGGCTTTTCTTCTTACTTTTGGATTGTCATGAAGAGCACAGCGAAGTATTCCATAAATAAGACTCTGGACAGGCAATTCGGATTCAAAGAGACTTGGATCTTGAGCACCGAGAATCTTTTTCAGTACGTCGCATGTCTAAGTTAAATATCAAATTTAGGACCTGAAACATTGTAGTTTACTTTGTACAGTAGTTTACGTTGAATTTTAAACGCCGTTAACCGTTTTAAACGGTGTCAACCGTTTTTAAATAGCGGAACCGTTTCTAAACGGTGTCAAACGTTTTTCAACAGAGGTTGAGGCTACCTAAACCTAACTAACCTTATCCTAGTTAAACTTACAACTCGCATAAGACTGTTGTCGAATGCTTCCATAGCAAAAGTCAAAACGGATCCAACTTTTGGATAAATTGTGGCGAATGTTCTTCGTAATACGGCTTCATTAACTCTTCCAGAAACTATTGATAACAAGGCCATCATTGCAGGATATTGTGATGGTTCACACTGATCCAGTGCAGTAACCTAAACGAAGTAACGAAAACGAACCACGAATAAGTTTTAGGAAATTTACCGATTACAATAATTGAACAAATCTGAAACACGTATTGTGATTGTGTATCTGTGTGTACTTACAAAGGATGCAAAATATTCTGTCTCTCGATGAGTTCCGCCTAAACTAGTAATTACTTCAGTAGTAGCAGCCAAAATTGACAACATTTCTTTGTGTAATGCCGAGTCAAGTTTGAATCTTCCGAGAAATCTGAACAAAGGTTATTTTAAAATTAACTACTAGATAACCTCCGCCCATTATATCACTAACTAACTGAATACTTAATGTAATTATTAACCTACTTTTCAAAAGCGCCGTTTGAACATTTGGACCAGTCTGAAGCGAATGTTTTGAAAGAAGCAAAAGAACCAAATCCTGTTCTAGCATCCGATACCGTAAGGGACTGTACATCAGCTGACAAAACATCTTCATCAGCATCATTATCTCCAGGAAGGTGACGACTTCCCACGTTTCGTACAGTCAGCAAAGGATTCTCTAAAATATGAAGCAGATATCAACATCGTTCAATTCAAATCAGGACTGACCCGGCTTCGGGTCAAACGGTTTGACTCAAACCGGAAACCGGACCGGAGGGTTAAACTTATGGCCATGACATAACCAGAGAGTATTACTTTAAATTCAGTTGAAAGTACTTACTCACGACTTCATGGAAATATAGCGATGAAGCTTCATCTCTGAATTTATGTATTTCTGGATTTGACAAACAACTGTCACCTTTGGCCCATCGATCACTCTTCTTTGGATTTCGAATTCGTCCAGCCTTGGATTTGAACTTGGCCTTTACTTTTACCATTTTCTAATTACTTTTAGTTAAACTGAAAATTAATTGTGCAATTAATACAATTTCCAGATAACCAAGGTAATTCCAAATAACCAATAACCAATTAACCAAAATTAACTCGGGATCTGTTTGTACATATTCGAGAAGAAAAGTCAGTCGATCACTCGGAGCCGAAATCTCTGGGCGATGATGATGATGAGAACTGAGAAGAGCACATGTAGTTTCGGGTTTCAAATTTCGCGCAGTTCTTTCGCAGCGTAAAACTAGGACTTACAAGGATGAAATAACCAACAAACTGATTCTTTTAATTTAGTTATGTGAATGAACTTTGACCTTTTGGTTTAATTTTTAAAAATGATTAACTAACGGAGAGATTGAGGTTTTTCTGGTGGCGGTGGACGAGGGACGTTAAATGCAACTTTAACAGCATCATAAATGAGCCATTGCAATGCTGCAATAGTCCCAATCATTAGAATTCTTGGTCCAAGCCCTTTCCAGAGTCCAGAGAATCCAATTTGCTTGTAAACGGCTGAAAGAGTTGCTCCTGGAGCCTGTAATTTGGAAATCAGCGTATCTGAGGGATGAGACGCAATGGCACAAAATATTCCAGCAGTGTATCCAGCCGTAAACGTAACTGCCAATTGTTCAGTATTTGGTAACTCGGCTGGCTTCTTTCCAAGGACGTTTCTGTTCAGAGCAAATTAAAATAAGCGTGTTGAATTCTAAAGGACACACAAGGGGATCAAGGTCAAGTAACAGGTCATAGGTCACATGGTTTACTTGTAAAGAAATTCCAATGTTCTTTCAAACGTGGTAAACTTGACCATGGTATAAGGAATCTGTCTTCCCCATAACGGTACTAACGTTTTGAACATTCCGCCAAGGCCTTCCTTTTCCCATACCTTGGGAATCGCTTCACGCAATTTTACTGGAAATCCTTCGATTGTTTGTGTCCGCACCTTCAAATGACGTACCACTTTAGGTTTAGGAATATTCAGGTTTAGGTTTAGGAATATTCAGGTTTAGGTTCAGGAACATTCAGGTTAAGGTTCAGGAACATTCAGGTTAAGGTTCAGGAACATTCAGGTTAAGGTTCAGGAACATTCAGGTTAAGGTTCAGGAACATTCAGGTTAAGGTTCAGGTTACGAATTTAGGTTTATACAAACTAGGTTAATGTTCGTATTAATTCGATAGAAACCTTAATGCCTTAGAAGTTAAGGTTTAGGAACATTCAGGTTTAGGTTCAGGAACATTGAAGTTAAGGTTTAGGAACATTCAGGTTTAGGTTCAGGAACATTGAAGTTAAGGTTCAGGAACATTGAAGTTAAGGTTCAGGAACATTCAGGTTAAGGTTCAGGAACATTGAAGTTAAGGTTTAGGAACATTCAGGTTTAGGTTCAGGAACATTGAATTTAAGGTTTAGGAACATTCAGGTTAAGGTTTAGGTTACGAATTTAGGTTTATACAAACTAGGTTAATGTTCGTATTAATTCGATAGAAACCTTAATGCCTTCAAATGGGCTTAATGGAATGTCAGCCAAAAATTCTGCGGAAAGCTGCCGCTGCAAGGTAGATGAGTGTCCGATACAAGTAAAACGTTTCAGGCCCAGACATTTCGGCGAACTTCAATTTGAAATATTCGTAGAGTCCGAAACGAACTACACCCTAATTAATTAAAGCACAATTAATTAAAGTTTGAGTGTTAAAGTTAAATTTTGTTGAAACTTTTAAAAATTCCACACACCTGAGATCCATAACCAATCTGTAAAATTTTAAGAAAAAAATTCAAATTTAAAAAAAAATTCAATTAAAAACAAAATGGTTAGCTGTTATGATTTTATCTGTTTGATACCGTAGTTGCAGCCCATCCTCGAACCAATCCTCGGACGCCACCTTCACGTAAGGAAACCTTGAAAAGCAGTTGAGAACATTAGGTTCAGATTAGGTTGAGGTTAGGTTTAGGTTAAATATTAAAAATAGTGTGTAATTATATTGTATTTTAAGAACCTTGAAGGCTTCAGCCATGTTAGGATACTTGGTAGGATTAACCTGCATACGACACTTTATCAGGTACTCGGACGCCACCTTCACGTAAGGAAACCTTGAAAAGCAGTTGAGAACATTAGGTTCAGATTAGGTTGAGGTTAGGTTTAGGTTAAACATTAAAAATAGTGTGTAATTATATTGTATTTTAAGAACCTTGAAGGCTTCAGCCATGTTAGGATACTTGGTAGGATTGACCTGCATACGACACTTTATCAGGTCAATCGGAAGGGTCGCAACGTGCGTTGTCAGGCAACAAACGGAACCACCAAACGCACACACGGCATAGTACAATTGGAGAACCAATGTGAATTCCAGTCCCTCAAAGCGTAAGGCACAAATATCAAATCATGTTGTTAGGTTAGTCAAGGTTAGGTTCATCAACGTTACGTTCATCAAAGTTAGGCTTGTCAAGGTTAGGTTCATCAAAGTTAGGTTTATCAAGGGTTATCAGGGTTACGTTCACCGTGGTTAGGTTTAGCAAGGTTAGTGTTCGCATGGTTAGGTTTAGCAAGGTTAGTGTTCGCATGGTTAGGTTTAGCAAGGTTATGGTTCGCATGGTTAGGTTTATCAAGGTCAGGTTAATTATTTTAGCGTAAGTGTCCCTACCTTCTGTAGCGGCGAATGTAACACGCCGATTTTGGATTGGCCGTTTCCATTTTAACGTTTCGTTTTCACATCTCACGTGATTGGACATGTCGTATGACGAATTCTTGAATTCAGCGATTATTTCCGTTTTTGAAACGTTATTTCAACTCAATAAATCAAAGTAAGATCTACGTAAAAATTGGAAAGTTTTGAACGAATAATGACAAAAATATTTTTATTTGCATTTTACACTGGACTTCCACAACAACGCAACGAAAGTTTGTCACAAATTTTGCGAAAATTGGCTCTTGCGCTGCACTGCTGCTGCTCGCTTTTATCAAAATATTTTTTCAATGATTTTTTTTTGTAATCGTAAAATCAGCGTTATATCTTGTGTTTCACTCCGGTTATAACTTTATCTTTTGTTTTCTAGAATTATTTATTAAAATGCCCCCACGACCTAAACGTGAATCTTGCATGACGGATGCAGAAGTCACTCAATCCGGATTCACTCTTCCATTCAAGCCTTCAAGAAGAAGAAAGAATCAAAGGAAGATTTCCGTATCAACCAGGTTAAAAAATTACACTAAAATTAGCCAACTAAAATTTAATTTTAAAATAATTTTAATTTTATTTTATGTTACAGGCTCACCCTTCCCTCAACCAGAAAAATCGATATTGCTCGAAGTGAACTCCAACTGTCAAGGTTTGCAATTCCAAAAATTGTCAAGAACAGATTTCCCAAATTAGAAGATCATCTTCTTGAAACAAAATTTCCACATTTGACGGAAGCAGGGGATGACTTGTATTATTCACGTGGAAGGCTGGGTCAAGAGGTAAAATGGCCAACAATTTCAAACTTCCCACCATTTAAAAAAATTTCAAAGCTTCGACGAAGCTTAGGTTTACCATTATTCGTCCAGTTTAGGTTACTGTTTAGGTTAAGCTAAACCGAAACCTTCCTTGTAAACTTCCAGTTTATGAAGGAGCATTTTTGTAACTTAAAATACACAATTGATGACGAATACAATCAGCGCCGTCTTCCAAAATTAAATTCCTATGACCCCCTTCACGACCACAATCTTGCGCATTACATCCAGCGGCCAGTCATCAAGCAGCACCTCATTGACCAAGGATTTCTACGGGACGATGACAATGTTGTCTGCAGCCTCAAACATTTCAATGAATTTAGAAAGTGTTTAGGCGCAGTTGAAATTGAACAAATTAACGAACTTTTTCGAAAAGAGGTATCTAGCAAAAAAAAACTCTTTTTAAAAACGTTTTTTTTAATTTTTTAAATTTTGTGTAAAATTATTAATTACGATTCTTTTTAGTATGTACTTGATCTTGAACGCCAACAAAAAACGAAAGACCTAAGAGCTTTGATTAATTGGAAGAATGAACCAAAACAGCGATCGGGTGATGGCGCAAGAGCTAGGAAAAAGCTCTGGGAGGCCAGTGTTCGAGAAAGGTGATTTCAAACATATTTATCTCAGTTATTGAAAAAATTTGTGCTAGGTAATTGGTGCTTGGGAATTCTTGATTGGTGCTTGGTAATTCTTATTTGGTGCTTGGTAATTGGTAATTCTTAATTTGTGCTTGGTAATTGGTGTTTGGGAATTGGTAATTGGTGCTTGTGAATTCTTGATTGGTGTTTGGTAATTGGTGCTTGGGAATTCTTGATTGGTGTTTGGTAATTGGTGCTTGGGAATTCTTAATTGGTGCTTGGGAATGCTTAATTTGTGCTTGGTAATTGGTAATCGGTGTTTGGTAATGTTCCAGGCTGCTTGACTCCTTCAAGCGACACGAAATTCGAAGAAAGCAGGCGGATCGTATTAAGCACGAAATCAGGGAACAAATTCAGGGCTGCTCTGTTTGTAGAGCAAACATGCGCACAATTGCCCATGACAAAGCGAAACTTCCCAATATTGAAGAACGACGTAACATTATGATGCACATTTTAAGACGAGAACAAGCCACAGAACTTCGGCTGGCGACGGATAAAATTGCTATTAGGAAATTCAAGACACTCAAAGTGAGCCGTTTTCAAGCCGTTTGGAAAAGTTTGAAAATTTAAAACATATTATTTCATTCTTGTATTCGATTTCAGGACTTGCATCGAATTCAAGGTAAAATTAATGCCCAGATTCATGACAAAGGACTCATGGGCATTGTTCAAGATGCTTTTGAAATGCGTGCTCGAACACGAGCTCAGAGACTTGGAAAACAAATGGAGGAAAAATGGAAACAACTCCGTGAGATTCTTTAACTCTAAACCCTAACATTAACCCTAACCTTAACCGTTAATTTTTAATTAACCGTAATTTATAGCTATAATTATTGCGAGTCGAAAAGCTGAAGAAAAACGAATCTTGGCCCTCCAAGCAAAATACTTTTACAGATGGCTTTACAAAGTTCGCCAACGTCGTCAAAATCGACAAATGCTTGGAACAAGTCACGTGAGTCACTGGAATGTGACTGACACAATGGAAAAGGTCAATGACAACCTTTGTGAGGATCGTGTCAAGATTGGTNCAACCTTTGTGAGGATCGTGTCAAGATTGGTAAGTTACCCATCCCATTGGCATTTGACCTTTAACCTTGAATAGCCAAGGTTATCAGAACTAAGGTCACAGGTCACATTGATCGCAAGAGGTACATTGACAAGAACATAACCTATAACATCATTTTTCAGTTGACATGAAACATTTGCTTGCGGCTGCCAAACGTCAAATTGCCATTGAAGATGAAGCGGCGCACGAGAAGGAAGAGGAAAATCGAGCCATTTTTAAGGAATCGCTGAAAAAGGTCGCTTCAATGACAAAAATTGACGAAGAAGGATTTCAGCCAAGCACTGAAAAGAAAAAGAAAAAGCGAGGGGTCCACTTAGCCAAGCCGACAGAAATGAGTGGAAATGAGTCAGACAGGGGTTCATAAGGGGCAAAATAGAAACACTAAGGGGCCATACTTTAATTACGTAAGCCTGAAATAGTTATTTTTTAACAGACCCACCCATTCCTTACGGACATTTAACATGGGATGTAATCTAATCCCAAGTATAAATCACGGACCCACCCACCCACCATCGAGCTTACGTAATTAAAGTATGGCCCCTAACCCGAACTTATTGTTAACTTTAAGTAAGCTAACCTAAACTAACCAAAACTAACCTAAGCTAATATCAAAATTTGTGTTTTACCTAAACCTAAACAATATTTATGTTTATATTTACATATAAACGTTTTTTGTAAACCTAAACCTATACCCAAAGCTCATTTTCCCAGTAATTTGTTTTACTGATATTTTTTTTTGCATATGACATGAACAAAATTCTACCTGTCCCTCCTGTCTTGCTATCATTCAAAATCAATGCAAAAAAAAACTGCTTGTGTTAACATTTTACAAACATTTACCAACATTCAAATTGAGTGTTTATATTTACATTCGTCCAGTTTAGTAGGCTTTGGCGAGGAAGCCAAAGTTATGTATGAATTGTAGCAGGTTGCAATTCCACTGGCCTTTTCCAAAGAAAAGAAAAGAAACGTCAAAAATTAACTTTTTGTTTCTTATGAAAATGACTAAAAAAAAATTATGGAAAAGGTGTTCAGTCAGAGGTGGGAATGGGTCAAAGCTAAGTCGAAACCCTCCCTCACACCAGCATAGGGCCACTCGGGCTTTCGAAGTTGTTAAACGAATTAGGCCCACAGGTGGGAGTGGGTCACGGTTAAGTCGGGCTATCTCGCCCCAGGATGGGCGAGATCGGGTTTAAATGGTGCGGGCCGTTGCCTCAGTCGGGATTGGGCCTGTCGGGCACAAACCCGGCGGCGGAAAATAGGAAATTTGAGACGCATATGGTCCTACCGGGCTTTTATTATGCTTTCAACGGTGACCTTGCAAAGGGCCGGCGAACCGGATTAAACTCAGATTTGCGGCAATTTGCCCTAATGCCGTGCTGCCCTACTGCAATACTATAGTAGGGCAAAAAATAAGGGTAGGGCGGTAGGGCAAGAATTCCTGGGTAGGGCGGTAGGGCAAAATGGTAAAGTAGGGAAGTATGAGAGGGCATAGACAGTAATTTTTGACGTTCCCGAGAAAGAAATGATCGACTTTAAAACTTAATCCAAGAGTGACCCAGGTCAACCATTTCAAACAGTGGCTCGGTTTATAAACTGTCCTAGTCGTAATATTAAAGACATCACAATTTTGTTTGGCGGTTTCCGAGATCCATGTGGTATGGCCGTGAATAAGAGGCCAAAGGTCAATAGGTCATCACCAAATTTGTTGGAGTCCATGAGAGAAACAACTTTTATAGGGGTCAGTTTTAGCGTTTCCGTTCAAAAAAATTCTCGGCATGCAGAAAACGAATACAAATTGGAAATTCATCCAGAATAGCCGTGCAATTTGCCCTACTACCCTAGGCCTTATTGCCCTACTACCCTACTATAGCAGTGCAAGAAGTAGGTGTAGGGCAGTAGGGCAAGACTTCATGAGTAGGGTAGTAGGGCAAGATTTCGTGAGTAGGGCAGTAGGGCAAGGATTCACGAGTAAGGCAGTAGGGCAAAATGTAAAGTAGGGCAGTAGGGCAAAAAGCCCTGCTATGGTTTAGCCTTAAAACGCCACTGAAAGTCTGGCCCGGAATGGGCTGTAAAACCCAGCCCCGGTCCCACCTCTGGGTTCTGACCATTGCTGTAAAGATAAGGAAACTTTGATAACGCTTTTAGTTCGTTCTTGTCAGTCGGAGGAAGTGCACCAGCGTCATATTTTATTTTCGTTTCGAAGTTTCTCAATTGGAGCATAAAGTGTGACAAGTTTACTATGGCTGAAGAAGCATTTACACGAAGTAAGTAAAATTAATCAGCAATTTAGCAATTAATTTAGAATAAAAATAGCAGTAGAAGTGTTAACACTTGAAGATTTTGGCGGCCGTTAAGGCCATTTTCGCTCATATATCGTGGGGTTGTATGGTGGGGTTCAAGGCGTGACTGACATGGACATGACGTAAGAAATTTGTAGGAATGGAGTTAAGGGGAATTATTCTGGAATTCACGGTACTGAAAAGTGTGCAGTGACAGGGAAGAATAAAATTTTTCTTCTGGTTCGTAGATTTTCGAAGTAAAAGTTAGTAAAGAATTTACATTT
>JABASL010001324.1:0-11344 GCA_019775825.1 Neanura muscorum
GCCAAAATTTCTATGGCGCCAAAGGCGCTAATTTAAATCAAAGATAAGAAAATTACAAGGTATCCTCTATGGTCAACTGCTAACTACAATTTTTTTATTTTCCCTCTTCTCCTTTCCCAGGGAAAGTGAAGGGAGGGAGAGTTGGAAAATTTTAAAAAAAAATGTAGCTAGCAGTTGGCCACACGGTATGAGAATAATTTAAGTTAATTTTCAAGTGATTAATTCCTAATTGTGATTTAAAAGAAAAAGAGAAAGGGAATTTTATAAAAATAATAAAAAAAATAAATAAAAAAAAAAAGACGCGGTTTTCGTAAGATCATTTTTGGACTTCCATCTGTCGGCAAAAAATTGAAAGTGAATTTGAAGTAGCGGGAATTTTTGTGTCTGACGTGTCCAATTCAAATTTCGGTGAAAATAAATAAATGTTCCATTTTAAATTAATTAACTCTCGTCATCTGTTTCACTTTTTTCAGTGATTCCAGTGTTTAGCTAAATTTCCTCCTAGAGTAACAAGTGGAGTATCAACAGACGACAAGGTCAAAGGTCAACTGTTCTGTCAGTAAGTTCAAACTTGGGTCATTAACTCATATTTAAATATTAATATTAAAATATTAAGTGTAGGAAGTACTGATGTAGGAATGTAATTGTTTTGATGTATGTTGCAGGATGTAATTGAGTTATTCAATTATAATTTACGGAAAGCTGAATTTAGTGATTGATCCATAATGGGACTGTGTAAATGCCCTCACCGTAAAGTTACAAATATATTTTGTTATGAGCATAGAGTCAATGTCTGCGAGTACTGTCTGCTACAAAATCATCCAAAGGTATGCGTATGACATGGTTAAACTACAATTAACATCATCCAGTTAACGTTAATGTCTTAACGTCTTACCTTATTTTATTTTCAGTGTGTAGTTGATACTTATAGAAATTGGATTACGGATTCCGTCTTTTCTAGTAAATGTGGGCTGTGCGACCAGGAATTAGTGAGCGCTGATACAGTTCGTCTTTTATGCTTCCGTAAGTCATGGCTCAGGGTCAGGGTCATGTATACTGCGAGTTGTTGTTTATGTTAGCTAAATCACTGTTAATTTGTCTTCTAGATATCGTACATTGGGATTGTCTGGACGCATGGGCACGCTCACTGCCAGATACAACTGCACCAGCAGGCTACAGCTGCCCAATCTGTAACAAAATGTGTCTCTTCCCACCAATGAATCAAGTCTCACCAATTGCTGATGAACTGAGATTGAAAATGGGGCAGGTCAATTGGGCTAGGGCTGGATTAGGGCTTCCACTTGTAAGGAAAACAAATATCACATTGACATTTCCCACATTAACCGCAGTTGTTTATTTAGTTGGATAATGAACCACTGTCAATCAGAGATGGACGATTTGATGGGAGTCACATGAATACTGTAGGCCACTCTGTATGTTATCATAACCATAAGCAAGTTAAGAATTTGTAACCCGGACTAACTAACCCCAATTAACCTAAACTGATTGGCCTAACATTCAAAGTTGTATTGTTGTGTTTGTAGGCTGGAACTTACGATAATCGTGACATGCCACAAGTAGGTTACGAGCCTCCGATGAAATTTAATCAGAATATGCAAGTACAGTCTCCGCAACCCCAACATTTGAATCACCATCAATCCTACCCCAATTCCAGCACAACGAACAGCCCAATCCTTAATTCCCATTATGCACCCACACCTGTTCAAAATCACTTCTACGCAGAATCAGCTGCTCCCTCTACAAATGCCACTTACATACCAAGGAAAACAATGAAATCAGAATTTGAGCTAGAAACTCCGCTAACCATTGATGAGGATGATCACAAGTATAGGCGTAGATCACCGTTCGAATCCCTGTCAAGGTGGATCAAGTGAGTTAAAAACGTCCAAACTTTGTAAACTAACCCAACCTAAATTAACCCGGCCTAAACTAACCCACCCTAAACTAACTCAACCTAAACTAACCCAGCCTAAACTAACTCAACCTAAACTAACCCACCCTAAACTAACTCAACCTAAACTAACTCAACCTAAACTAACCCAACCTAAACTTACCCGACCTAAATTAACCCAACCTGAACTTACCCGAACTAAACTAACCTAACCTAGACTTACCAAACTTGCTTTTGCTTATTGCCACGTAAAGTTGTGATTTGGGATGTTGATTTCCCCGTGTAACCATCCATGTTGTGATTTCCAGAAATTCAGCTACCGTGAAGAATCGTCGAGGGAGGAAGCGAACAGCATTGTACGTGATTTTGGCCCTTTTGGCTGCGTTTTTGCTTGTGATTGTGATGTTTGGAAGAGGGGATGGAGAAGAGGATGGTGGTTTCAACCCGGCTGCAAATCCAAACGTGATGATTGGAGGAGGACTTGGAATTGCTGCAAATCATCCTGACGCCCCGTAGCTTAACTTACAACATTCATTTTTCCAAAGGGAATTTACACGAATCGTCTCGTCGGCGTGACGTTGTCATGTCGGAAATAATGTTTGTAAGGATACGGAGTTTACTAAATTATAATTAAGAAGCTAATTAAGCTAATTAATTAATATTCAAAATCTATTAAGGCGCCATTAGAATCATTAACAATTACTAGGCTATGTCAAAGCTCATTCTTCAATTATTAAATAACGAAACATTTTATCAATCTAGCATTCAATTTTCCCACATTTCCCTCCATAATTGAAACGTTTTAGGGGCACTACCGACTTTTTGCCTCACCTCTCAATTTTCTAACAGTTTGGCGTTCTACTTTAAAAATGGCGCCCAGTTTTAGGTTTAGGATTAGGTTTACGAATAGCAACCAGTTTCGCTGTAAAATGGACTCCAGCTTGGCGTTTCTCTTAAAAATGGCACCCAGTTCTGTGCTACTTGTAAAATTGGCGTCAATTTTGTCCTTTCTCTTTGCAAAATGGCGTCAGCTTTCTAGAAATGGATACAAAAACGTTGATTTGAGAAGGGACCACTTTCGAGTAATTGTTTGTAGAACGTTTATTTTTCGTTTGTCAAATTTATATAATATTTGGCTTATGCCAGAACTTAACAAATTGCAATATTAAATTAATATAATTTGCACATTACGGTTGTGTTTCAGAACATTTAAAATAGAATAATTGTAATTTTGCATAAAATCTGGAGGGAGCAATTATTTACAAGAGTCGTCATTTAGGGACGTCAGTTTGATCAAATAAAAATAAAAATATTCGGAAGCATTTTAGCTATAAACAATTTGCATTTGGCTTATGCCAGAACTTAACAAATTGCAATATTAAATTAATATAATTTGCACATTACGGTTGTGTTTCAGAACATTTAAAATAGAATAATTGTAATTTTGCATAAAACCTGGAGGGAGCAATAATTTACAAGAGTCGTCATTTAGGGACGTCAGTTTGATCAAATAAAAATAAAAATAAAAATATTCGGAAGCATTTTAGCTATAAACAATTTGCATATATAATAGTTCATTTATAAAATTATACCTCGGAAGTCATTTTGTGTCTTCTGCTACGACACATTGCAACCCTCCAGCAATTCTCAGAAATTTTGCAAAGATTTGCACAGAATTCTTGGAACTTTGTCATTGTCAAGCAGTTGTGCCCAGTTTGTGGAAATCAACAACAAACCATGATGCCATTTACACTCATAGTCATTTCAATCTTGTTCAACATTTTACAAACACTGGGACGTAAGTTTCTATAAGCTAAAACTTAAGGTCAAAGTTCAGTTTTAGATTTAGCTCACTTCGGTTTTAGATTTAGTTGCAAAAAAATTTATTAATTTCTTGATTTTACTGATTTCAAAATTCAATTTTCCTTGATTTTTTTTTCAGAGGAATGCAGATCTTACAACCGACAGACTGGAAATTGTGTTTCAATTCAGCGCTGTCCTCCACTTGTGTACGTTCTCAAGAACAATCCATCCCCCATTCAGTATTTTCAGAAGAATGCAGATCTTACAACCGACAGACTGGAAATTGTGTTTCAATTCAGCGCTGTCCTCCACTTGTGTACGTTCTCAAGAACAATCCATCCCCCATTCAGTTACGCCATTTACAACGGCTTACATGTGGATTCGATAATGGAAATCCAAAAGTACAATTTTAATTCCACAAAATTCCACAGCTGAAAATTATTTTGTGAATTGTGAATTCACATTGTGAATTTGTGAACAAAGTGAATTATTGCTTTTAGATTTGCTGCCCCCTGGGGGTCATCAAGTCCAAGGCGGATGAACCTGCTGAAAAAGAGCTTGAATTACCCAAAGTTTCTTCAGATTCAGATTTAACATCTCATCCAGCATTTAATCACCTTCCCACAATCAAAGAATGTGGAACTGCACTCGGGGATCATCGGATCATTGGCGAAAAAATGTAAATATTTTTAAAAACTCCATTTAACCTAACTTAACCTAACTTAGCCTAATCTAAACCTTAGCTTACTTAAACTAAACCTAACCTAAACTGAACCTAATTCAACCTAAACCTGACCTAACAAAACCTGACCTAACGAAACCCAATTATGTATCATTTTATACAAAGGTTTCATTGGGCACTTTTCCATGGATGGCCCGAATTGGATATCAAAGTAAGGCTAAAAATTAATTATGCAGGAAATACAATTGAAATCCGTTTAACAATTAATTAAATTCAACGCATTTGTGTGTAATTTTGTGTANTATGAATCATTTTATACAAAGGTTTCATTGGGCACTTTTCCATGGATGGCCCGAATTGGATATCAAAGTAAGGCTAAAAATTAATTATGCAGGAAATACAATTGAAATCCGTTTAACAATTAATTAAATTCAACGCATTTGTGTGTAATTTTGTGTAATGTTGTGTAATTTCGTGTAATTTTGGGTAATTTCGTGTAATTTTGTGTAATTTTATGTAATTTGTAGGCGGCCCAGGTTCGAGTGAGATTGATTATTATTGTGGTGGAACGATCATTGGAAAACGATGGATTCTGACTGCGGGTAAAATTGTTACTTTACCGGTCGTCCTGGAAGACGATCCTGGAGGACGATCCTGGAGGTCAAAGGTTAATTAAGATTGATTATTATTGTGGTGGAACGATCATTGGAAAACGATGGATTCTGACTACGGGTAAAATTGTTACTTTATCGGTCGTCCTGGAAGACGATCCTGGAGGACGATCCTGGAGGTCAAAGGTTAATTTGGGTTTAATTTTTAATTCCTTATAGCTCACTGTGCTGAAGGCGTTGAAGAAGATTACGCACCGTGAGACAATTTCTACAAATTCTACATATACATTTAAAAGATGTGTGAATAAGTGTCGCGTACTTTGGTGTCAGAGTTCAAGTGCGTTTAGGGGAGCATGACACGGAGACAATCGAAGATAGTGACCCGGAATTAGACCTTTGTTCAAAGGTAGAAAATTATAAAAGTCACAAATTTATTCCACACTCCACCACATCTGTTTGTCTCATTTTTTCTCCCTCTGACTTGGCGGCAAGACAAAAATGAGACAAACAGAATTTCTAAAAAACAATTTTTTATGGTCTTTTGACTATTGTGTAGGTACTGGTTGAGACTTTGTTCTGATTGGTCAGAGCATCTTTGGCGGGTGAACCGATTCTGGAACTTATAAACGTTCAATGCCAGGTTTCGTGCTTTCGGATTTCTCAACAAGCGATTCAAAAATGTCTGCAAATAAATCATCCTTCAATTCAGCTTCAGGCTGAAAGTGAATTTGAATTCTGTGAAACAAGAAACGTTTGATAAAGTTTTCATTCTAGCCACCAGTTGGCACAAAGGTAATGTCGACAACTATGTAGANGCAAATAAATCATCCTTCAATTCAGCTTCAGGCTGAAAGTGAATTTGAATTCTTTGAAAAAAGAAACGTTTGATAAAGTTTTCATTCTAGCCACCAGTTGGCACAAAGGTAATGTCGACAACTATGTAGACGTAAACGTAAACTTACGTATTCTGTGATTGTGAATTGCTTAGCGCTGACTCTACTGAAGGAAATTCTTGAGCCTGTTCCCTTAGAATTCGTGACACAAGCGATTTTTCATCTTCAATTGACCCATCGCCGTCCACCACGTCCTCAACTTCTTGGAAATCGTCATCGTCCGTTGAGGATAAAATGTCGTAAATTGGGGCCGGGGCTTTTGGTACGGAAGGCATATCTTCATTTAGCTTTGATGTTGACGACATTTTTACGGGTGACTTGGACACGGATGAAGAAATATTGTCATTGAAGCCAACCCATCCCAAGAATTTGTAGCACGGAGTTGACATATCTTCGGCAATCGTCTGTTCGAAAGGTTTTGCCCCCGCGCTGGTATCCTTCGAAAGGCTAGGTTTCCTTCGTATTGGACTCGTGTCAACACGGCCAGACGGGGCTGGAGACTTAGTTTAGGTTTAGGTTTTAGGTTTAGTCCCCGCAGGGGTAGAAATCTTATCCATTGATTCCCTCCCCTGTTCGACTGTGTCTTCCAGTGACAATTCCATGGTAATTTGCAAATCTTTGTCCTCCGTGGCCCCTCTATTATTAAATTTTGTGGAGTGTCTTGAATCCAAGGATAGTGCAATAGCCAATTGGAGATCGGCATCCTCTTCTGTTTTAAGAACCCCTGAAGGGCCCGCACGCGCTGGTATCCTTCGAAAGGCTGGGTTTCCTTCGTATTGGACTCGTGTCAACACGGCCAGACGGGGCTGGAGACATGCGTTTTGGAGATTTTGGTAAAGCTAGATTCTGCGTCCCCGCAGGGGTAGAAATCTTATCCATGGATTCCCTCCCCTGTTCGACTGCGTCTTCCAGTGACAATTCCATGGCAATTTGCAAATCTTTGTCCTCCGTAGCCCCTCTATTATTAAATTTTGTGGAATGTTTTGAATCCAAGGATAGTGCAATAGCCAATTGGAGATCGGCATCCTCTTCTGTTTTAAGAACCCCTGAAGGGCCCGCGCCCTCGTAGGGGTTGACATTACCCTTGAGTGGGCTTTTGATACGATTGGTGCCCTTGTGTAATGTGGAAGGGTCTTCGGTAGTTGGGGAAACTGTCCCTACCGATGTAAGATCCGGGGGGTCGGATGAGGTCACAGGAAGTGAAGTTGTACCGGAAGTCGCGCCGGAAGTCGTAGTTGCCTTGGGTTTGAGAAACAGGGCCCCCTTGTCCTTTGACCCAATAATATCAGGGTCAGTTCCAAATTCAGCTTCATACAAGGCTAGTTCATCCAGATTTTGGACATGGATATGCCGTTGACCCATTTCTCTTTGGACGGATTGAATTTTCTTTTGGAGGTAGCGACGTTTAAGAAGACGATCCATTTGAAATGAACTGAATTCCCCGGCCTCACGTGGCATTTCACCCATTTTGTTCCATGAATTTGTTTTCTTGGATTCCTGCATTTGAAATAGGATTTCATGTTGTGTTTCCAAATCCAAATTGTCAAATTGCGCAGACGTAATGGTAGAAAAATTTTCAGCGTAATTTCGGCTACTGCTCTCTTCAAAATCTTCTTCAGAATCGGAATCGATCGGCTCCTCCGCTTCGGAACTCCCCGACGTTCCAGAATCATCTAAACAGCGAATCAAGGTAAATCATGTAAATTTTGGCACAACATTGGTACCAAGCGTCACGGCACCATCTAGGCACCAAGCGTCACGGCACCATCTAGGGACCAAGCGTCACGGACCAACTAGGCACCAAGCGTCACGGCACCATCTAGGCACCAAGCGTCACGGACCATCTAGGCACCAAGCGTCACGGCACCATCTAGGCACCAAGCGTCACGGCACTATCTAGGGACCAAGCGTCACGGACCATCTAGGCACTAAGCGTCACGGCACCATCTAGGGACCAAGCGTCACGGACCAACTAGGCACCAAGCGTCACGGAACCATCTAGGCACCAAGCGTCACGGAACCATCTAGGCACCAAGCGTCACGGATCATCTAGGCACCAAGCGTCACGGACCATCTAGGCACCAAGCGTTACGGCACCATCTGGGCACCAAGCATCATGGCGACAATACAGTTCGTACTCAAGTATTTTTGTTTCCTAGATTCTTACTCACCAAATTTTTGTCGTAATTCCATCAAGTCGGAGAATTCCTCATCCACGATTTTCTTCTGCGGCGAAGTACTTTTCCTCCCTTGCGCCTGCGCAGCAGCCATGGCCTTAATTTTAGCTGTCATGCGCATACTTGGTGGCAAGGCATTCTTAGCCACTTGTTGAACATGAAGTTGAAGAATATTGGAGAAAAGTTTCTGTCGAGCTGATTGTGATTTCGTATGAAGCTTCAATTTTCTTCTGTCTCCTTCCAGCCATCGTTTGTTTCTTCAGGGCCGGAACACCTCCATCAAATACAAAAACAGGCCGAATACCCGAATGAAGCAAATTACAGATTCGATGAAAAAGGCCCAGAAGATGAGCATTCGGTACAGTATTTCTATCTTTGTCACGATAACCTTTGACCGCTTGATGAAGCCAAATCAAAACATCTAAATAACCCAAAAGCAAAATGAAATTAAAGGTCAATCATACATACCAGCTAGCATAACAGAGATTTTTATTTTTAAGAAGTAATCGCTGGAGAAATGACATCGGGTGACCTCATACTTTCTAATAGGGGTATTAACTTCAAGTTAATTAACAATTAAGTGTAATTGTAACTATTCTTACATCTGTAAATATAGTGTAATTTACTACGAGAAATATTTAGGATAATAACCAAGGTTATCATAACCAAAAATTATGTCATGTCAAGTACTTTTGGTTATAACCAAGAGCAGAGCCATGTACTTTTGGTTATGATGACCAAACACATAACCCAAACGAGCTCGGACATAGTAACTAGGGTAGTTTAGTAATTACTGTAATTACAATTAATTTAATTAACTTAATAAAGTTTCAGCGTATGGTTGAATAAGTTTTGAATAGTGAACGTCCTTCAGCAAATGCTCCAGGAAAAACCATGGCCGGTAAATTTTGAACTGGAGAATGGATTCGAACTTGACGAAGATGTGTATCCCGCCCATTTTGATGATTACTGAGAATAGCTAATTGAAGCATAAATGTTGAAATTGGACGACTGCGCATGTCTTTCAAAAATATTTGTACCCATCCACTTGGTTCAGTAAATTCAACCACTTCTACTTCCTGAAGGTCATTGAAATGTGTTCCACATCGAACGCTAATTTTACTTGGAGTGTAGCTCTCATCCAATTTAAAGTCCGTGTAGATACAAATATCCCGAATTGTCATCTTCCTTCGAAATTGTACATTGACCAAATGTGGTAACTGTCCATCTGATTGCCAGTAATTTTCTAATGATGAGTCACGAAGTTGATCCACACCATAACCCGGTTTACATGAAGACAGACTCCAGATAGCTTGACACCCTACTTCACGTAGTAATCCTGATCTTTCGTCCTTCAGTGGATCAACTTCGTCTCCAGTCTTGTAATTCTGGGTTGTTGGAACCCCTGAACTGGGTAATGGAGGTCCATCATCAGCATTGTTATTTTGTCCATTGTTGTTTATTGGTTGTGCGGGGGGTGTGGGAGCCGTTGGGCAGTTGGTTATAGTGAGGCCATTGTTGGAAGTACTGTGACGCTCGATGACACAGAATTCAAATGATATCTTCGCTATTCTGGTTCTGGCCAGTGACAATGTCCTTTTCTGCCTTGATGGAAGTAACGTGTCGACCAGGGATCATAGCCAAACCACAATACCCGACCGTCACCGACAATTTCACCGTCTGGGTATTCTGAAGCTCCGGCCAAGATGATATTGGCCTCACGATCAACACAAACAAATGTTCCGAGTAGAGTCCGACCGTCGGTGAGGCTAATTGTTAATTTGTTGTTGAGTAAACGAAGAAGTAGATCCTTCCCTCGTGGAATTTCAATATTGAATGAAGATGACGTCGTGGTGGAAGTCATACCCTTGGAATTACTTTCATAAGTTATAGTAATTGACACTCTGCAGCTAAAAATGTCAATAAAGATTGATTATGTATAATTTAGCCTAGTTACCTAATGCTTAAATACAACTCTGATTACTTTAGTATAACAGGAAGGGTAACTATACGTAATAATGTGAATTACTCTTAGGTCACAGTTAGGAGGACCCGATGTCAGTTTGACACGTAAAGAGTCCTTAGCGGAGCATAGGTCGAATAGTGGGTACATTGACACGGGGAGGCACATGGGTGGTAAATTCATGATAAGGTAAAATACATGCTAAATGATATTAATGATACCGGCATTGGTATTATTAAATTAATTGAACTTACCAATAGCAAGTACTTTTCCTCTGAGTGAATCTGGTGGAACTGGGTGAGCCGTTGATTCCAAAATGTTCCAAAGACCTTGAACTCCCATCAATTAAGTTATTAAGTGATCACAATTAATTAAATTAATTTAATAATGATGAAGATAATTTAAATTGAGTATGATTTTAGCAATTTTTTGCTAAATGCTAAGTGCTAAAATGCTAGAAAGTGCAACAAAAAAGCAAAAACGAAAAGAAGCAGATGATAGATGCAGCGCGCAGCGCAGAATAGAAGAAAAAAAAGTACAAATTGAATTTTAAAAACCCCGCATCTATTATTTTTGTAGCTCAAAAACCATCTCACTATTCATCAGACAGACACAAAAACTTGTGATTTTACAAAATTTCAGAAAATTATAAATTTTTATTTTAAGAAACTCGCTATTTTTAATTTTATAAAACAGCATATTTTCTAACGAGAATTTGTCGAATTTTTGCAGTTGTTTAGAACCTCGCGATTTTCGTGAAAAAAACATATATATAGATTAAAAACTTAGAATTCTTATCTGAAAAAAAAAACTCGCCATTTTTATTTTTAAAAACGTTGTTTTTATTTTGGAAGAAATCTCGCGATTTTTGTCGTTTAAAAATTCGCTGTTTTTCATTTTATTAAAAATATAAATGAATTTATTTAAAAACGGAAACTGTTTAGGTTACCGACTTTTTGCCGCCTCACCCAGTCCACTTTTTTCGATTAGGTTTAGGTTTAGGTTTAGGTTTGGCTGTTGTTTTTCACTCCGGCTTAATGCGAACTCCACCGTAACCTAAAACATTTTTGAAAATGGTTTCGGCCTCGTGTTTTCTTAAACCTGAACCTAAACGCGAAAAAGAGAAGAAACTGACGGAATAGGCAGGGTATATAAATGCTAGACTAGTACATAAAGGTTTTCGCACTGGAGTTTGACTTTGAAATAAAATGTGTAATTGCCGCTAGATGGGCGACACCTCCAAAATCTCCCAGCTATCCTTTCAAACCATGGAAAATCAACACAATTCACTACTAAAAATGTA
>JABASL010001325.1:0-11333 GCA_019775825.1 Neanura muscorum
CATGATGCAAAATTATTTATTATAAGCTTCACGGAAAAAAAAATATAGCGAAATAAAATAAAATAAAATACGACGAACTAATGAGGCGATGGCTGCTGGAGAATTAGAGGTAATAGATCTCGCTGAGAGATTTTTTAAAATTGTTTTTCTAGGCTCAAAATTTTGAATTCCGGTTTAAAAGTGTTGTTTTTTTTTTACAAAATTTGTGAACGAGCGGAAATTCATGTAAAAAGTAGAACAGTTTTAGTGTCTGATTCTGACAGAAAGATATACTTTAGAAATTATTTATGAATCTTAAGAATCTATTTTTCGATCCGGTAATCACTTTCAAGTGTTTGAGTGACGCTTTCCGCCCGTTTCCTTTTACGTATTTTCATTTTCAGCTTTTTTCGGAAAAGAAGAAAATGTACTGCTGCGGAAAGGCTTAGAAAAAGTCTTTACATTCGTTTCATTCATTCGTTCCAAAGCTAGATTCTGGTTTTGGAATCTTGGAATTAAGAGATTTTCGGTTATGAAATGACGGAAAGATGCTTGTGGCATGTGGCTATGCGAAAGTATTAAAAAAAATATTTTTAATTACTACTCAACCACCACCACCCTCGTAGAGTAACCAATCAGAAACGTATTTTCCAAAAGATGAAAAAAGCTAGACATGGATAGAAGAAGTTAGAGATCCAGTCTTATTTATCTTATCTTCAATTTTAGTTGGAATTGAGTTATTTTCTGAAGACGCAGACTTCTTTTTTTCCTATTCAAGACTTAAGGACGAATCCTCAGAAATAGAAAGAAAACAGAAGATTACTACTCCAACTTACTAGGAAATATCTCATGTCTTTTCATATTAGAGAATCCGTCAGTGGATTATACTTGACCTTTAACCCTTAGGATGCAAAAATTCCAGGTCATGACATCATGAGTCGTTGAGCAAGTAGCGGCAGATGCTTTTCAATTTTAATCCTTGGAGTAGATTGTGCCGTGGAAAGAGAAAGTGGCTTTCACTCAAGCACACGAAGTATGGCAAGGACAATAACATTTTTAGACCCTCTTGCCTCCTACCTCTTCACATTTTGGCATTGGTTCATCTCGAGATTCCTTCTCGGAAAAAATATTTTTTATTAAATCTAAACTCAAAAATCCCATAAGTCTTCTACCTTCTCTCCACGTCCTCGAGAATAACCGAATTCCAGATAACTTGACTCTCACTGAATCCCTTTCTCACGTCGCTGAATTATTCAGACTTTCCTGAATTCTCGAGGGATTGTTCTGCAGGAAATAAAACGCTTGAGAATTGTACTGGTTTAAAATGTGCGCAGAGTTGGTGTTCCCTTGGCGCACAAAGATCCACCATATCACGGATTCTCGAAGGCTTTCACTTTTTGGATTGAGATTAAGCAACCTGAGGTTAGATTGGTCTGACAGAATACTATTACTAGAAATTTTAATATTGCCATTTGAGCGCCGTTTTCGTGAAGCCGGAAGTAGTTCAATCAGCAATACAAAATCTTTCCCTGAGCTTAATTATTCTTGTAAGCCCGAAAAATTGGAAGTGAAAGGCAGATTGCTCTGGAAAAATTCTTACCGTTATCAAATCTCCACGATTTTTGGTGAATTTTGGTGATTTTGGTGGTTCGAAGATGAATATCTTCGAACGGTGTTGAAGCATTATGTTTGACATATGTTTGCAGATGGAGGAATACCTAGGATTTTATAGGAATCTGATGACGCTGTTTAGACCCACGGCACGGTTAGGTTTTGTTGCCAAAGTTGGATGTAAAAGTAAATAAGATTTTGAAAAGGAGTTCCAATTTTCTCCAAAAATTGACAAAATCTCAAAAACTCATTCACATCAGCAAACAAATACGGAAACACGGAAGCTCGTAAAGGAAACGAAAACAATAGACAAAGGAAGTTTAGCTTGATGAGATTATTTTATACAAATTGAACAATAGAAGTCTCAAGCAAGCGTTTTTAAAAACATTTTTACAACTCTTCTACATTATTTGCTACTATTTTTAGATAATTTTTGGATGACCTAGGTTTACTATTTTATTACTATTTTTATTTTATATCATTTAATCATGCATTTAAGTCTGTTTTCATTTAGTTAAATGAATTTAATGAGAACCTTTGAAAAATGGGTTCCATGTTCCAGAAATGTTTCTAAAATATTAAATACGAAAATGTTGAATTAATTTTTCCAGTAGCGAGCAAATATAACCATACATTAAGTTAACCTTCATAATTTCGAAGCGACCGTGAAGTTTTAGTGAAATGTGATACTTGTGACTTGCGGAAAAATATCTTTAAATAGCTTCATATTTAACGTCTTCAGGTACGCCGCTTTCACAATCTAGGTATCATGGCCGGCGGGTCGGTCGTTATTTTCAGTTCATCACTGTCTGTGGATTGGGCTAGGTTTTAGGTTTATAAGCGCTAGCCTAGAATGCAAACTTTGCGTTACTTGGAAGGTTACTTTATTTGGGGTTCCATGATTGGTTAATTTTTAAACATATGTACAAGGAGATTTGCCTGTAAAAACCGAAAAGTAATAGTTTAAGAGTAGTAACTCACGGTTTGCGAAATGTAAACACGCTTACCCTAAGATAGGTTTGTGTATTTTGAAGACTGAAGATGAAGGATGTGTGTGCCTGTTGCGTTTTTTTCAATCTTCCTGAGTTCGATCAATCAAATATTGTAGCGTAACGTTTGAAGCAAACATTGCTTCGCTCGCTTCCAAAACTAAAATATTTAATTTAGACAAAAACATCAAGAAGCATGCTCGAATGACAATATTTTCTCAATATTGCCAAAAATTTGGTTGTAAATAACTTTCTTGCCATCAGCGTGTCTTTTGAGAAAAACGCTCCCTGGATACTGGAGTATGCGACGGTTTTTCTTTGTACTTCCCGCTTTCTCCACTTTCACCGCACTTCAATAACAGATTAAAGATGCTTTCACGCAGAATTTTTCCCAGAAGAAGCAAAACAGCAAAATTTTCAACATTGTGGATGTTTTGAAAATGACCACGATAACCTCCATCGTTGCATATTCTCGGAAGCCTTCATATTACGCCAATTTATCTTTCGACAAGTTTCGTACATGTTGATTTTGATAATGAAATATGTAATACATTATTTTTTAACTATCCGTTCATGGGTTGGGCTAAGGCTGGGAAAAATAATTTAGTAAACGCTTATTTGACGCTATTAAGGATTTAAACTTTTGTTCGCAAGCTTTAAAATCTTAGAATTCTGGGTTACGTATCAAAAACGTAATTCCTCCGTTTAAGAAGATACATTACAATCGGAATTCTTAGATAAATCAAGTCAGGCTCACCGTTAAATATCAAACCGTAAAGTTACTCAGTTTTTACTTTATTTCCGTCCGACTTTTCACCCGTTTGTCACCGCAAAATATACAAAATATTTTGGTTTTAATATGTAAAGCAAATGACAGCATAGAAATATCAGAAATAAGATAAGGAATGAAGTCGGCACTTCGCATTTTTAGGAAAAATGTCTCTTTTCTAAACATTATTGCTCTCGTAATTTGGAATAGAATTAAACTTGAATTCTGAACCTAAACGTGAATTCGCTATTTTTCAAATGGCGTCAAATCCACGACGTAAAATTGAAATTAATAAAATCTTTTATTTTAATGAAAGTAAATAAGGTTTGCACCTATAGAATTCCAGGCCATAAATCAAATTTTTTGTGCCCATTTTTCATTTTATTGACGCAAACAAAAGAAACCTGGAGGAAAGTTGAACTTTAGATGACGCGATTAGGGTAATGATTGGATTCAAATCAAATTTTAGATGAAGTAATTTCAAATATCTTCTCCCTTGAGTAATTTAAGGTTCTTTTAAAAAAAAGTTTTGCATGTACTCATGCGGTTTTCATCCAATTTCAGGAGAAAGCAGACTTGGATGTTTATTTGAAGAAAGCTAAGGAAACTCCTAGAATGGGACATCATCATCAATCGGAGATGTCAAGTCACCATACCAATCCACCCCATCCCTTACTAAATCCCCCACCACACCACTACGAATCCCACTACGACACTTCCCAGCATCTCATGGGTAACCCTCAGGGGTCAGGGTACGATGACCTTTACCTTCGTCCTCCACTCCTTCCTCTTCCACCTTGGGAAGAAATTTCAAAGGTTGAACCAACTCCAGCGCCTTTCACTCAATTTCCACATCCGGTGCCGTCTCATTCCGAAGAAAGTCACCACCACCATCCGGACCATTATTTATCACAGGGCATGGATTTCCTTCCCTCTTCGCTAAACAGTGGCGCTCTACTGGAGACGTCCGTTCAGTCACAGGGTCAGTTTGCATACCCAGGCATGCGCTACCCGCCATTTAAAATAAGTCCAATGCACCAAAGGGGAAATTACATTCCACCAACTCCTCCAGTTTCTCAACCTGGTAAGTTCAAAATCAGCGATATAATTTCCCATAATTGTGTTTTTGAATTGGAATCCGGACTGAAGTAAATCAGGTATAGGTTCTCCAGGTCCAGAATCTGGTAACTTAAATGTGGAGCTGTCATTACCGCGTAGGACACCACCACCTCCATATTACAAACAATTTAGCGGAGTAGGCTCGCATCAGCATACTGCCATCCCCGAAGAAACGCATGAGCTAGAAGATGAAGATGAAAGCGCACTTTCGGATAGGCATCAAGGTGAAAATCCTTCGAACTTTCCACCTCAAAAATATAATAGAAGAAATAATCCAGAATTAGAAAAACGTCGAATTCATCACTGTGATTTTCATGGTAAGTTTTTCCGGTAACCTAACTACAGAACATACCTTAGCTATTTTTAAGATTCAGAGAATCATGGTTCAAATTGGCCAAACCCGCCATTTTTGCCAACTTGCCATGTAATCCTGCACAGAACCTTGGTTTCATGATTTGAATTGTATGACGAGATTTTTCGAAATCTTATGAACAAGGTTCAAGATTTAGAACTTTGAATTTTGAACGGAAATTTGAACTTTGGGGTTTGGGAAATGATGTTATGTCAGGAAGTCAATTAGGTCTGTCGGATTTGTTGTTGAAGCCGTTTCTTAGTATGTAAGCAGCGTTTGTACGTGGTAGCCTGAAGGACAAAATGATGCTTCAAATGAAATGAGCTTTTGAATGTTTTTCACTGAATGACGTTAGGTAATATGGTTTACCTTGTTTGTGAAGCGATGATGAGGATGAAGCGAGGAAGACAAGCGATGAGATAGCTTCACGAAGTCCTCCAGGCCCACTTTCTAATTTAATTCTTTCCAATCATCTTCAACAATCCAAGTAAGCTAACCAATCAAAATCAACTAACTCATTATCTCTTTATTCCTTTTCCAGGATGTACCAAAGTCTACACATAGAGTTCACATCTCAAGGCTCATCAACGTATCCATACAGGTAAGGAAATTGGTAACCAGAATCCACAAATCACGACAATAACTAGCGATATTTAGTCAAAACACCCTTGGGAATGGCTTCGAAACAAATCACCACCGTTACCGATACGTGAAACGCCACGCCATTTACCAGGGAGTCGTTACGATTTCAGGCTCTGATCGTAGTTTTGTACCAGTTCATTATTGGAATGCAAAGGAAGGCCGCAAATTGGCAAGTGGCGTGCCGGGGTTCATAATTTAGTGAAAATATTTTAGAAAAAGAAAAATGGTTTCAAGTTAAGTACAAGACATGGAGCTTAATTTTGCTAACATAAGCGAGCAAATGACGAGTGTAATGAGGTTAGCCTGTCAAGAATTGCGAAAAACAAATGAACAAGTTAGACAACCGCCAAAAATTTAGCTTTAGAAAACCTTGACTTTTCCTGAGTCACGCTAACTACAAAATATGGCTCCAACCACCTTGGAATTATTTAACTAACCATAACTTTTCTTGTATGGCGTTGCCTCTTGTAATGTTGAAAACTTATTATAGCTTTCAAAAAGCTTTCAAAACAACAATGTTCGCCATTTCTTTGTTTCAGTAAAATGTTTTGTTCCACTTTGTTGCAAACTTCCTTGAGTGGATTCCATACAGAATATTTTATGTACAATGCAGAATCCGTTCAAAAATATTTTTCTAGAACAAAGAGAAAGTTCACACTGAATATCTCACGTCAGCGTATACATAATCTCGCACACGACAAATCCTGCAACTTACTACGAAGTTCATAACCCACCTTTCAAAATTTGCAAGGATTCGAATGGAGTCCATTAGGGGGAATTCATTCAATCAGGGCAAACGAATTTAAGAGACGTAAAATTACCAAGAAAAATTCATGGGAGAAATGCGGAGGAAAAAAAATACGACAAAAGCTAGACAAATTGCGAATTGTTTCCAACCTAATGTTAACGTTTACCCTAATTTCTAGCCCAAAGTTCTAACCCCTTAACCTCAACCCAAATCGGGGCAAGAAGATTGAAAATTAAGCTGTTTCTATTATGAATCTACTTTCCCAAATATTTTTCTAAATTATTTTCTCCGCCAATTTTCACCAATTCTTCAATAAATTCCTTCATTTTTCGGAACTGGCATGCTAGGTTTGAATGTTTGGTTTAGGCTTAGGTTAGCTTAAGTTTAGGTTAGTTTAGATTTAGGTTAGGTTTAAATTAGGTTTAGAAATGCACGTCTCGTAAGACATTTGTTGGTAAAAAGTAATAAAATATGGCTTTAAAATCCAAATCCATAAATTCGGATTCCAGAAATGGCATTTCCACAAATTTGAAACACTTCTTTGGAAATAATTTTGGAAGCAAGTTCGTTCTAAATCTATGTGTCAGACAATTAGAAGAGAAAATTCTATTATACTTTCCGCAAGAGTACTCAGCTTGAATAATTCATTTCTTAAACACTTGTAAAAGATTTTTTGAAAGCAGAATTTTTATATCGTGACTCATAGCAGTATTTTTTCCTTTTGTGAAGTGATGGTTACCTATAATTTCTATATAAGTGAGAATAAGGCTGTAAATGCCTTCGAGATTTTTGGAAACTCATGGAGAGGAGTAAATCGTGTTTGATTTGATGAATGGGCATAGGAAATCAGTAAGACAAAAGTTAAGTCTGTGATCACTTGCGTATAATTTAATGTTAATTTCCTCTTGTTTTTCATCGTGTTCTACACATTCCCTTTTATATTTTACATTTCCATTATTCTCATTATCACACACACACACAAGAAGCTTTAGGCCGCAAACGCAATTTCATCTTCTTAGGAAGATGAGAAGAGAGGAGGCTTAAGAGCATTTTACTCATCTTAAGAACTTGGACATCATCTCTCAACTTGAATGAACATTTTCTTCAAGTTCGTAAATAAATATGAGGCAACCTACAGTTTATCCAAACCAGTTTTTTTTTTATACATTGGCACTTTGCCTCTACTTTTCTCAGGGGATAGGAGTCACTGGGTACGCGACCACAAGAGGTACAGAAGCGAGCTCGAGCTGCTCTCAGGAATTTGCAAAAAATCAATCCACTTAATCCGTCATCTTCTGGCAGCCTTCTACTCGAGTCCCAGCAACCTGCCACCAACGCGTGCCTAAAGTCTTATCCGTCTATGCCTCATTACAGTTGAACAAATCGCTTTATTTGTTGAACGCTTCAATTCAAGCGTTAAATCAAATCAATTCCCTTTGGAAATCAATTATGTTAGGATAGCGCCTTGTATTGACTTGTTTCCTTGTCCCTTTTGCAAACAAAGCCTCAAATTGGTTGCAAACCTTGAAATTGTGAAGTTCGCTTTATTCAAATACGGAAAACCATAGTCGACGGCCATTCATATACAGCATGGCACCGAGTCCGGAAAAAGTTTAACCCTAAACGCTGCACCCGCGAAGTTAGGTTTAGGTTTAGGTTCTGGGTTTAGATTTAGGTTCTAGGTTTAGGCTTAGGGTCTAGGTTCTAGGTAAAGGTTAGGTTTAGGCTTAGGTTTAGGCTTAGGTTCTAGGTTTAGTTTCTAGGTTTAGGCTTAGGTTCTAGGTTTAGTTTCTAGGTTTAGGCTTAGGTTCTAGGTTTAGTTTCTAGGTTTAGGCTTAGGTTCTAGGTTTAGTTTCTAGGTTTAGGCTTAGGTTCTAGGTTTAGTTTCTAGGTTTAGGCTTAGGTTCTAGGTTTAGTTTCTAGGTTTAGGCTTAGGTTCTAGGTTTAGTTTCTAGGTTTAGGCTTAGGTTCTAGGTNTACATTCAACCAAAGCTTTTAGGTTTTGGACCGTGTTATACAATCACGGTTATAAAATCATGTAACCCTAATTGGGTTACACGATTTTTTGCGGAGTTTTCCTGAGGTTTAGGGTTAGTTGGCCCTAAATCTAAGCTGCGCAACCCGGTCAAGGAATCTGTAAAACATATAAATGGTGGGCGTAAATTTCGCTTGTGAAATCTAACGCACCTGACTAACTATTGACTCGGGACTGAAAGTTCCATTTGGTCTCCTATTGCTAGAAAAAATGCCTGCGCGAAATTTGATTTTAAAACTTCGTGTCGCAACAACTCCCTCCTCCGTCGTCAGAGATTACTGAAGCGAAGCCAATTCTGTGAATCGCTGAAAGGGATAATAGAAGCTTTAGAATTTGAGGCTCGTGCTGGATAAAACTTTAAAATAAAAATCAGCTTTATATTTTAATGAATCTCATTACAAAATCACCATTCTTGAAAGTACAGTAAAACATATAAATGGTGGACGTAAATTTCGCTTGTGAAATCTAACGCACCTGACTAACTATTGACTCGGGACTGAAAGTTCCATTTGGTCTCCTATTGTTAGAAAAAATGCCTGCGCGAAATTTGATTTTAAAGCTTCGTGACGCAACAACTCCGTCCGTCGTCAGAGCAGAGATTACTCAAGCGAAGCCAATTCTGTGAATCGCTGAAAGGAATAATAGAAGCTTTAGAATTTGAGGCTCGTGCTGGATAAAACTTTAAAATAAAAATCAGCTTTATATTTTAATGAATCTCATTACAAAATCACCATTCTTGAAAGTACAATAGCTTTTATTGTTATGTGGAGATACCTGACTGAGTAGTATAATTAATTCGTCTGTAATTTCTATACCTAACGGATCTTTTTGTTTATTTTACAGGTGAGAAACCCTACCGGTGTCATTGGCCAGAATGTCAATGGAGATTTGCTCGTTCGGATGAATTAACCCGTCACTACAGAAAACACACTGGAGCCAAACCTTTCAAATGTAAAGTTTGTGAACGATCCTTTGCTCGTTCCGACCATTTAGCCTTACATATGAAGCGCCATTTGCCAAAAGCTAACAAGCAGTCCCAAGCTATTCTTCCTCAGACGACCGTCACAACACAGTCACGGATTCCTTGACATTGGAGTCTTTCAGAAACTGAAACAAAACTTTCTTAAATTTCGTACAGGGCCTCCTCCATTGAAGTTAGGGCCCAGTTTTACTGCGGTTTCAGCCCAGTTTTCCTGATGTTCGGGTCAGTTTTAGTGAGGTTCGGGCCCAGCTTTACTGAGGTCATGACACAGTTTTCCTGGGACTGGGGCCCCGCTTTCCTGAGGCTGGGTCCCACTTTCCTGAGGCGGGTGCCCGTTTTCCTGAGGTTATGGCCCAGTTTTACTGAGGTCCGGGCCCAGTTTTACTGACCTGTAGGGCTTTCTCTTCAAAAGTTTAGGGTCGACTCCATGAAAACAAACACGTTCAATCTCTTCAGAAATGCTGAACACGATCGAAATACCATCTAAATTTTGTATAAAATTTGGCCACGTTTTGTGGGGCCTGAGTACAGCAATATTTTCAAAGCCAACTGGTTTATTCAGGTCAAAGTTCAAAAAATGTTTATATTATGCATGAAATGTGTTATGCAATTTGTGGCCTTCCTAGTCGATACACTAAAAGCCAAAACGCCGTCCAAAGTTTAGAATAAGAACAATCGAGTTGCCATACTGTAATGTTTTATACGAGTCTCTTGAGCTTTATAAGGAGCCATAAAGTTCCATTTTATTGGTTAAAGAAAGCTTAATTGTGCTAAATTGTTGATTACATTGTTGATTATAGAAAAGAGGCTTCGAAAACGAATATTTATATAAATCATGTTTAAATATTGCCTATTAATTATTCGAATGTTAGGTACATTATTTTGTTACCGTTCTCTATAATTATTCAAGTTAGAATATAAGTTATATGAGTTATATCAATTTAGATTAAGGTGAAAGATTATTTTTGCTTCAAGCAAAAACTGTGAACTGTTGTGCCAAACAAGTTTTTTTGTGTGCGAATAAAGCATCTATACGTATTTTAATCAAGGAAAGGTTCAAAGTTCAGTCGCAGTTTCTTCATCTTTCGTAGTAAAAAGGAAAGAAGCGTCGTATTAAATCATGTCTCTCCTTTTCCTCGACGTTTTCCCTCTTCAATAAATTAGAAGCATTGTTTTATTTCTTTTTATTCTTCCCCCGAGCTCTGTCAGATGGAATAGTACAGAATGGAAGCTTCATCTTGTCTGTGCAGATTCCAAAAAGATCTCTGCCTGCCTACTGAAGCCTTACAGTCACTTCTGGTACTTTTCGTCTTTTGAATGAATTTTCCATTCATTAAGTCAAGTTCAATTCAATCCACATCTTTTCCGTCCTCAGGACAAGATCTTCTGAGTCCTCAGGACAAGATCCAAGATAAGAGAAACGTAATAAAGCACAGGTGGAGAAATCCATTGTCCCCACAAACACAACCAAATAACTTTCATTCATTATCCAACTTTTTAAGAACTGACTCTCGTCTCGACATACAACCACCTTCCAATCCACTCAATCTCCATTTAGAAATATAAATTAACAATTCAAAAACCAGAAGCATTCGTTACAAACTTCTTTGCAATATGTAATAATTTTTTTCTTGACCATTTATCTAAATTGTGCAGCGATTAAAGTGCTGCCCCGCCGTGTCTCTAGAGGCTCTGCGGTAGAGGGGTGGGTAGAGGCTAGAGATTCTGCTTGTTTTTAGCGTGTCAAACGTTTTGCAATTTATAAAGTCATGCGGTTTTTAATTTTTTATGAATTCGGAGCCTTACTTAAGGAACTGCAAGCAGCTTCCTTAGGAGTACCCTCACACGGCGTAGGTGACGCTCACAAGTCACAACTAAGCTAGGTACACCTCCAGGTAGGGATCAGGGACCAGGGTTTTCCAGAATAACAGGGTTACGTTATTTGACCTCGCATGACAGAAGCACCGTTAGAAAATAACGAAAAGTCATTCGTTTGACCTCATCTCTTAGATTGAGATTTTGAAACGTCTTAAAGGCTAAGGGTAAGTGAGTGACGTAGTTCTAGTGGAGCCACACTTGTTACAAATTTTCAAATATTTTGGATGTT
>JABASL010001326.1:826-11328 GCA_019775825.1 Neanura muscorum
CCCCCCCCCCCCCCCGATTCAGTGGTTCTTCATGTATAGTGGTGTTTGTTGGGTTGGGGACGCGGTTTTTACGCAGTTTTGTTAAAAGGTTGCGGATGCGTAAATGAGTTCTTTGCTCCGTCTCTTTTCTTTGAAAAGAAAATTTGAGCCTTACCTCCACTACCACCAGCTCGCTTTTATGTTTCATAATGTTACGCGTGGACGTCGTTGAAAATTTTTTCTTTTCTTCCTAGCTTTCTCCACGGTTACTAAATACAGGTTCTTGCACAATTCTTACATGAGAAACAGATTATTTTTTGGTTTCATAAACTTCAAAAAGATTCTTGATGGAATTTTCTCCGAAAACGGAATTACCATCCAACAGAATTTGAAACACTGAAACATGATGAAAAAGTACAAAAATAAGAAGATTCTGAGAATATATTAATATTCTTGTCATCTTTTTTGTTGAGTAGGGCTTCAAAAGGATTTAAATGTATTGTGAGTACATTTAAATCAGAGTTATTAAAGTAATTGAAGTACGAACTTTGAAATCCTCTTCATTATTTTGATCAAAATTTTTTGTAAAACTCTTCAAAAGCTTTATAAACTGTTGATTAAACTCATGAAAAGACAAAAGTTTTAATTAAAAATCTAAGGGAGTTATTCACAAAACAATTTTATGAGATTTTCATGCACTTTTTTATGACGGCGCAGTGAAGCGTCAAAGGAATCTTATTTCCGCTTTCTCCGAAACTTTCCTGTTTTTTTGGGCCGTAGTTCTTGAGCGGTTGTTGGTCGTTGTGTCCTATAATCAAAATGCAAATACAGCAGAGCAGAAGTGTGCCGGATGGCGTTGACATGTTCGCATAGTAGTTCATATGCTAAATTCATAAAATTCAATTTGAAGAGACCTAAGATTCACAAAAAAAATGAAGCAAGACACTTGATTCAAAATCAAATTTTCCTGGTTTTATAACCCCGTTTTTTCACTAACGAAATAAAAGTGGAAGGATTTTTACTAGGAGGAAACTGGTAATTTGGAATCCATTTTTTAAAACCAAACAAGATTTTTTTTAGAAGCAGTAAGCACAAAAATAATCAAAATCCAAACAAAAATAATCGAGACAAAAACATAACCATACACCGAAAAAATAATAAAAAATTTCTTAAACCAAAAAGATCATGTTTTTTTTAGCCACAAAAATAATCAGAACCCATAAAATAATCGAATTTGCCTTAAACCAAAAATATCATGTTTTTTAAACCACAAAAATAATCAGAACCCATAAAATAATCGAATTTGCTTTAAACCAAAGGAATCATGTTTTTTTTAAACCGCAAAAATAATCAGAAACCAAAAAAAAAGTCAAAAACCGAGAAATAATAAAAATTGTTCTTAAACCAAAAAAATGATCAATTTTTTAAACTACAAAAATAATAAGAAACCAAAAGATAATTAAAAATAATAATAAAAAAAACGAAAATAATCTAAAACCAAAAATAAACAAAAACCACAAATAATCAAAAAACAAAAAATAATCAAAAACCAAAAAATATAAAAAACCAAAATAATAATCAAAAACCAAAAAATAATCGAAAACCAAAATAATAATCAAAAACCAAAATATAATCAAAAACCAAAATAATAATCAAAAACCAAAAAATATTAAAAAACCAAAATAATAAGCAAACACCAAAAAATAATCGAAAACCAAAATAATAATCAAAAACCAAAAAATAATCAAAAACCAAAATAATAAGCAAAACCCAAAAAATAATCAAAAACCAAAATAATAAGCAAAAACCAAAAAAATAATCAAAGCCCAAAGAATAATCAAAAACAAAAAAAAATCAAAAACCACAAAATAATCATTTTCATACCAAGAAAAATGATCAAATTTTGTTAGACCAAGAAGTATGACCAAATTTTATTAGACCAAAAAAATGTCCAAATTTTTTTAAACCAAAAAATATCACTTTTTAAAACCTAAAAAGTATGTTTAACTTTTGAAATCGAGATTTTGAGCTATTTTTTTTCCAAATTTTTCTATATGGCGTTTAAGCTTATCCAAGTTTTACCCTCGGGTGAAAGTCCACAAGCCGAGTTCACAAGGTTGGTTTCCAGCGCCAGTTTGGAGAAAGTAAAAAAATTAGATGAAAAAAAATCAAAAACCACAAAATAATCATTTTCATACCAAGAAAAATGATCAAATTTTGTTAGACCAAGAAGTATGACCAAATTTTATTAGACCAAAAAAAATCACCAAATTTTTTTAAAGCAAAAAATATCACTTTTTAAAACCTAAAAATGCAGAGGTCTTCAGCCGAACCTTTGAAATCGAGATTTCAAGCTATTTTTTTTCCAAATTTTTTTATATGGCGTTTAAGCTTATCCAAGTTTTACCCTCTGGTGAAAGTCCACAAGCCGAGTTCACAAGGTTGGTTTCCAGCGCCAGTTTGGAGAAAGTAAAAAAATTAGATGAGCCTGCAGGTGCCACACGCCGCACGCCACACGTGGCGGTAAAAGTAATGATAGTAAAAGTCAAGACGAATTCAGTAGGTCAGCCGTGCAACTATTTTTGCAATTAGCGAATAACCAAAACTTTCTTCATAAAAGGCAGGTTCACACAAATTCTTCCACTCAAACTACTTTCTCCACACACTTTTCAACAAAACTTTGTTCATAAACTTCTACTAACCAAGTCACTAACCAAGTTAAGAGAAAGTGAGCCAAAAATAATAAAGTTATGAACAGTAAAGTGTGGCTTTGGGACATTGTTAATTGGACTGTTTGACAATTTGTTTACACCAAAAAGTCCTTGAGAAATACAGTTAGAATGGTGTTGACCAAAGGCCAATATAGTTACTTCAACCAGAAAAATACAAAATGACTACATTTGACATTTCTTTGTCGCACTTACAGTGTAAACGTTTTTAATAATGCGGGGGTTCAAATGGGGGTGAAATTTTATTTTGAGATGGGGTTACGTTTAACTAATTAGATTTAGGTTAAGGTTTAGTTAGGTTTAGGTTTTTCCAACATTCGCTGGAATTTTTTCTGACAAAGTTTTTAATCGTACTTTGATAAAGTTTTTCCTAGAAGATGAATCTGTTCTAAAATTGGTGACACACGGTTGGGCAGGAAAAGGGCAAAGGAATTTCATTAAGTTAGTGAAATCTAGGGCATAAAAATTGGATGAAAGGATGGTAGGAATGTTAGAGAAAGTTCCAAGTGTAAATTTCACTGTGTAACCATCCACTGTTCCCGGAGTCATTAGCATCGATCTTCGATTTCTACATTAAATTTACCATCTTCCTACACGTGAATTCAATTTAACAAGATTTTGGCAACTGAATTATCAAAATGAAGATTAACTTATTACTTTTCCATTGTTTTCAGGCCAAATTTAACCAAAATTTGGAACATTTTCAAAAAGCAGTTCGAAATTAATTACCTACCTAAGTTGAAAATTTAGGTTCGAAAATGTGGAAAATTTAGGTTGGAAAAGGTTGAAAATTTAGGTTGGAAAAGGTGGAATATTTAGGTTGGAACAGGTCGAAAATTTAGGTTGGAAAAGGTGGTAAATTGAGGTTGGAAAAGGTGGAAAATTTAGGTTGGAAAATGTGGGAAATTTAGGTTAGAAAAGGTGGAAAATTTTGGTTGGAAAAGGTCGAAAAGTTAGGTTGGAAAGGGTCGAATATTTAGGTTGGAAAAATTGGAAAATTTAGGTTGGAAATGGTCAAAAATTTACGTTCAAAAATGTGGAAAATTTACGTTGGGAATGGTGGAAAATTTAGGTTGAAAATATAGGTTGGAAAAGGTGGAATATTTAGGTTGGAAAAGGTCGAAAATTTAGGTTGAAAATATAGGTTGGAAAAGGTTGAAAAGTTAAAGGGAATGGTGGAAAATTTAGGTTGAAAATATAGGTTGGAAAAGGTGGAATATTTAGGTTGGAAAAGGTCGAAAATTTAGGTTGAAAATATAGGTTGGAAAAGGTTGAAAAGTTAGGCTGGAAAAGGTGGAAACTTTAGGTTGAAAATTTAGGTTGAAAATTTAGGTTGGAAAATGTGGAAAATTTAGGTTGGAAAAGGTGGAAAATTTAGATTGGAAAAGGTTGAAAAGTTAGGTTGGAAAAGGTGGAAAATTTAGATTGGAAAAGGTTGAAAAGTTAGGTTGGAAAAGGTGGAAAATTTAGGTTGGAAATTTAGGTTGGAAAAGGTGGATAATTTAGGTTGGAAAAGGTGGGAAAAGGTCAAAAATTTAGGTTGGAAAATTTAGGTTGGAAAATTTAGATTGAAATAAGTGGAAAATTTAGGTTGGAAAAGGTTGAAAAGTTAGGTTGGGAAAAGTTGAAAAATTAGAACTTTCAGTGACATAAAATCATAGTCTGTTATAAATTTGTTTAATTGAACGGCGTATTAGCGTTGAAAATTAAAATTTAGCGTTTAACCCGCGCAGTTGAAACGCGCTTAATTATTTCTCATTTAGGCATTAGGGGGCGAGTGAACGTTTCAAGTTAATTGAGAAGCTAATTGCTGGGTTAATTAAAGTCTGTTAAAACAATTGAGTGAAATTGGACCCATAGAAATAAAAGCGAAGGGATTTTCTTGAATTGAATGCAGAACGTTGTGTTGTGTAAAAATGATGAAGATTCTGTTTCTTGTTTTCTGCGTGACCTTTGCCCTCGCCAAAACACGAAGTGAGGAAGAATTTGATATCCGAAGTTTTGGAGAAATTGACGGTGACCAAGGATGGGAAAATTACCCTGGCGGAATACACTTTCATTGCAGCAAGATTCGGGTTGTCAGAGATCAAAATCAACAAAGCCTTCGCCAAGGCAGATTCAAACAAAGACAAAGGAATTAGTTTTGCAGAATGGCAAGCCTGGGATGGAACCTCTTAGTCAATATTCCACAAATTCGAAGGTCAAAGGTCAAGTCTGTTTTCCTGACCTTGCGATTCAACATGGCGGTGCCTGAAACACATGAAACTTTAATAATTATTTGAAGATAAATTACAAAACTAGAAAAATGTGAATGACTTCTATGAGTGACATTTTCAAAAATTTTGACTTTTCAGGAATAAATCCAATATTTAATGATTTTCAATTAAATTATACTAAATTTCCGGGTCATTTTACCTAAATTATTTATTTGCGGTAATGAACCTTTTGAAATGGAATTTTCTAAGTGATTAAATGATTTGAGTCGTAATTTTTAGCTGCTGAATTTTTCATAGAGTTGATTTAGTCTGGCAGAATTTTTAGCTCGTGTAAATTCAGGTGTTTTGCTATTGAATTTTTTATATGTTTTGGGCGGGGTTTTTATTTTTAGGCAGTATTTTTAGGCATCTTGATAATTTGGCTCTTTTAATTAAGCACCCTTTAATCGCTTTCGTGTGGCCAATTATTTCTGTCCCTCTTTTCTTGTAATTCTGTGCCGCTTTTTCAGGCACTTTTCTGGCACCTGCTTTCACAAACTTTCTTCTCTGCGGTTTCTTACTGCGGAATACCATGTAAACACGCCTGGTTTACTTTTTACAAAGTCTATGAATGTATTACCGTAAATTTTCAAAAAAATCGTCATTCAAAAATAAGCGCCATGAATCATCAAACACAACTTTACCCTCTTGAGATCGAACAGCCACTTCAACTGCCAGTTTTACCCGTTGGAGATCAGAATTGTAGAATTGTAATAAAATTGTAAATACTTTAAATTTGCGGTATATCGAAGTTTAAATTATTCGTAAATTTACGGTATTTTTGGCTTTCTCCCTTGAATGAGAAAATACAAAAAACATAACTTTCTCGTGTGTATTTACGAGCAGAGTAAACTTTTGAGCCTGAGTCACGCTCAATTAAGCATCTTATACGTTTATGACCTGCTTTCTTCCAGTATCTAATTCCCCCAAGAAGAACCTCCAAGGCCCCAAAATTTATGACCTTTCGACCCCAAAACTCAATTTTCGAGATGATTAAAGGGGGCGGAGTTTATTCAAAACATGTTTACAAAATTCAGTCAAGCTTTAACAAAGATCTGATAAAACATTCAATTTTTTCATTCAAAAGAAAAGGAGACAAAGTCAATGAAAATTGAGCAATCATGCTGTGTTTGAAGAATTTGAAATAAATGCGAGAAATTCGGGGCATTGCTGCGAATTTAGAAGAAAAAAAGAAAATCAGCTTTCATCACCCCCACTTTCATTCAATTTATTCTCTCCAAACAACAACAACATCCTGCTTTCTTCTGATTTTTTCTGCTTTCTTCTGATTTTTCTGCTTTCTTCCGTTTTTTTCTGCTTTATTCCGCTTTTTCTGCTTTTTTTTTACTCAATTTTTATGTGTTTTGAAATCTGATTGGACAGAATGTAGCTTTGAGCTGATTCTTAAATGCAGTGATGAGTGGACTACTTATATGAAAATTACCGTACAAATGCCAATAAATAACCCATTTAAATTTGGCGTTTCGGACGTGGCTTTTAGTGCTAGGGGTTTGTGGCTGTTAGGAGGATTTTGAAGCCTTTAGGGCTAGGGATTCTGGCCTTTTGGGGTAAGGGTTGAAGCCTTTATGAATTAGAGTTTTGAGGGTTTCAGGGCCAGGGTTTTGAGACTTTTTGGGTTAGGGTTCTGTGGCTATCTAGGTTAGGGCTCTGAGGCGTTTTGGGTTAGAGTTTTGAGCCTTTTTGCGCTAGGGTTCTGAGGCTTTTTGGGTTAGGGTTCTGAGGCTTTTTGGGTTAGAATTCCGAGGTTTTTTGGGTTAGGATTCCGAGGCTTTTTGGTCTAGGGTTCTGAGGCTTTTTGGGTTAGGGTTCTGAGGCTTTTTGGGTTAGGGTTCTGAGGCTTTTTGGGTTAGGGTTCTGAGGCTTTTTGGGTTAGGGTTCTGAGGCTATCTAGGGTAGGGTTCTGAGGCTTTTTGGGTTAGGGTAGGGGTTGGGCATCCTTGGGTTAGGGCTTTGAGGTCAGTAAGGTTAAGGTTTTGAGGCTTAGTACGCTGTTTAGGCTTTCTAAGCCGTGGAGCAGGTTGCACTGGTTTGAAAATACCGGGACGTGCCATGGTGAATGTTGTAAAAAGTGGAAAAAGGGACATTCGGCTTGTGAGCCTAATTTTAGAAGAAAAAAAAGTGGTAAAAACTGGTTTATTTTGGATTTTTACGGTACAAATTACTCTAGTCTGGGTTTGATGATATAATAAAAAAATAAGAGAGAACTGAATGGGTTTTAGACATGCATTTCTCTAGCCATTTTGGAAAGAGAAAGTCCATAATTCAACGAAATCTTGATGAAAGTGAGGCTTATTTCAGCATTAGAATATCAAAACTTACACACAGGGGACATGGCCAAATTGGCCAAACTTAATTTCACAAAAAAAAATCATTTTCTTACTCCACTCGAATTTCAACAGTATAACTAGGTTAATTTTTGATAAAGGCCAAACTATTTTTACTTTTTTTTTTCAAACATAACCCTGGAGGTCGCATGGAGGTGGAAATAAATACTCTATTTTTCAAACAACTCCCAATATTTGCATACTAAATTAAATACCGTAAAAATTCAAATTTAAGGCAATTCGTTGTAAACAAAAATTTCAACCAACTTTCTCCACAAACACAACTTTCCCCACCCTGGAGAAAGTTTGTAGGAATTCTGGGAGTTGACCTTGTAATTGAGCCGCTTCGTTAAAAATTTAAGGTCAAGGAACTTAAATGCCAGAATCGATTATTGTCCAGTGTAAGATTCCGTTTTTCCAATTCCGATTTCCGATAAAAGTTTTATGTTTTCTGTTTTTAAATTGTCCACAATTCAAAAGGAAAGATTTAGGATAATGGAAAGCGTAGGCAGGCTAAATTCCATTTGAAATTGGAAAATTGACGGCTGAGGGTTTGTTAACTCTCCTGGGAAATTTTAGGATGGACTCAAAAATTCAGTCCATTTGGGCTGTCGGAAGCAGCAATGCTGACTCAAATTGTGGTGGGTTGGAAAAGGGGCTGATTTTGATAGAAAAGTGTAGGTGGGGCCGTGAGGTGGGGCATTTGAGTAGAATGTAGGTGAAGTGCGGTGGGTGTGTAAGTAATGGACGATTTAGCTAAATTAAATTCGACCTGAAACAAAGGAAATTCCTTTAATCGTCCAATTATTTCCAAATCAACTTTTCTCACCGCCTCTTCAACATCCCACAAAATTGATGACGTTCAATTCAGCGACATTTTCCAGCGCTCATCAAACTTTTCCTTACTACACGGCCCCAATCGCTTATAAATAGAAACAGCCAAATCGCTGCAGGGGGCGATCTGTGTCTATTTTAAACTTCAAATATCCTGACATCGACGCCACTCAAAAGTTTGCATTTTTTAATTTTATCTTTTCGTTTGAATGAAATAGGTGATTCAAGTCGCGTATCGATCGGGTTTTCATCTTTCCTTGATGTACTTGTACTAAATTTAAGGCAACATATGAGAGGTCATTTTAAGGATAGTGTCATTTTAAACTTCAAATATCCTGACATCGACGCCACTCAAAAGTTTGCATTTTTTAATTTTATCTTTTCGTTTGTATGAAATAGGTGTTTCAAGTTGCGTATCGATCGGGTTTTCATCTTTCCTTGATGTACTTGTACTAAATTTAAGGCAACATATGAGAGGTCATTTTAAGGATGACCTTTGACCTTTCGAATGACATTTGACCTTTCCAATGTGACTGTAGCGAATACATTTGTTAATATTTAATACTAATTAATTTTAATTGTTTAGGTATTTATTTTCCACGTGGAGAGTCATCCAAAATACGGATCGTTTCACCAGTGCGTGTCGCTTGGTTTCTTTGCATCTGCAGGGGAGGAATTAATTTACAACGTTTTTTCCGTTGCCTTCATGTACTTTATCCCACTTACAATCGTCATCTTTACGTATGTCATGATCATTTGCAAAATTACACGCAAGTCACGCCAACATTCACAGTCAAGTAAGTTACAACTAAACCTAAACCTAACATAACCTAAAACTAACCTATCCAAACTAACCTAACCAAAGTAACCTAACCTAACTAACCTAACCTAATTCTGAGCACCCAATCACATTTTAGAAGACTTTACATCCAAAAACGAGAAAAAGCTTTAAAAAATAAATTCCTATGTATTTTTGTTTAAATTTTTTCCGTGGCAAAGAAGNCTAACCTAACTAACCTAACCTAATTCTGAGCACCCAATCACATTTTAGAAGACTTTACATCCAAAAACGAGAAAAAGCTTTAAAAAATAAATTCCTATGTATTTTTGTTTAAATTTTTTCCGTGGCAAAGAAGCCATACAATTTTTCCATTCAAGATTTTTGTATAACTAAAACGCCACATGAAAAATCAATAAAGGTGTCAAATATTAGTTAGTTGGCAATTAGTTTCAATGTTTCGACACAATTGCCCAACACGGTGAATCTTATTACAGACATCGCAAAATAAAGAAAAAATTGACCCTTGACCTCGATTTTTGTAAATTGCTAAGTTTTATTTTGACGTAGGAAAATTACCTGAAGCCGGAGGTGGTCGAATACTGCTGAGGCGAAGTGATGCATCTAATCACATGGAGAGAGCAAGAAACAAGACTTTGAAGCTGACCTGCCTCATTGTAAACGGTCTTTGTCCTTTGCTCAACACCTTATGTCGTCATGACCTTATGGTAAGACCCCACTCCACCCACTTGACCCTTTGGTAAGACCCCACTCCACCCACTTGACCTTGACCTAACCCAGTTACTACCAGCCGACTCTCCTATTTTCCTCCTAAGTCCGGCACATTTCCGTTTGTCATTAATCTTGATCAAGATGTTACAAGAAGAACATGAGTAGATCCCTGCTCGGCTGAATGATGTTGTGATGAAGACAGACTTCATTTGGATCCCCTTGAGACTAAATCTCTAACTAACCGAAACTATTTTCAAAGTCAAAACCCTAATTTTACTCAGACTTTATCTAATTCCAAACGGAATTTATACCGGAAACGGCCTCAGAAAACCTTCAACTTTCCCCGAAATTCGGCCATTTCGGAAGGTTTTTCCCAAACATTTGTTTGTATACATTCAGCATTCACAAGTTTTTCCAGTAGGAGAACCTTCCTTGTAATTTCATTAGGAAATCTCTTCCTGGATTTTCTTTCACTACGACTTCCTTAATTATTGCAAATTTTCTAATAGAATCCCAGCATAATAGGGCATAATAGGGAGGAGTCTTAGGGAGTCCGAAGGGTTCCAACCGAAAACGGCTTCTCACAGCCGAAACTTTACCAAAAAAATTCCCACAGCCGAAACTTTACCAAAAAATTCCCACAGCCAAAACTTTACCAAAAAATTTCAACAGCCAAAACTTTACCAAAGAATTTCCACAGCCGAAACTACCAAAAAATTCCCACAGCCGAAACTTTACCAAAAATTTCCTCAACCGAAACTTTACCAAAAATCTCCACAAGGCTGCTTTCTGAATGCGGACCTTGGAGGCTCGTTCCAGCCCTTTTGTTTCGATGCATCCAGTGACAGCT
>JABASL010001327.1:0-11324 GCA_019775825.1 Neanura muscorum
GATGTTGCGGTGAAACAATTTCTGAAAATATCGTCATTGAAGACATTCCACGGTTCGAAGGGCTCCGTGATGGGCCTGGAAGATTCTTCGGAAGGGAAGGGTTCGGACGTTGCGACGGAGCCTACCCTGGTCTCTGCCTTCCATTTAACAATTACTATAATGGGAATTACTACAATCCTTACAATGGCAACTACTTCAACAATAATTATAATAATCGATAATTAATAATTAATTTAGAAATTAGACATACATTAAAATCTAGCTCTTCCAGTATTCCATCACATTTATGCTCAAAGCAGTGTTAATTAAAGTTTATGTTTTGTTCAATCCTGCTCCACCATTTTTACAATAATTTGCAACGAAGTTAGCATCTTGACTTTTGGCTTCTTGGTTCTGGATTGGTAGACTTTCATTTCGAGGTTATTCCATGTCAACTTAATAATTAAAAATTTGCAAATATTGGCAATTTGAGCGAAAGTTAGCATCAGCATCTTTTTGATTTGGATTCTCTCTGAGTTGTGGATTGGCTCGCTGTGCCTCAAGGTATTCCGTATCCATTTAAATTGCAATTACTAATTAAAAATTCGCAAATCCTTCATTTGTTATTTCTTGAACGATATCACTTACGTAGCCAATTCTTGAATTTTCCCTCTTCTCTTTCACATGAGAAAGAGAGGGGACGGGAAGTAGAAGAGAAAAAATTCAAAAATTGGCAGTTAGCAAATGACCATACGGTGTCTATTTATTATTGTCTTCCAGAACTTTTATGAATTGAGACGCTACAGGATGACAGACAGACTCTCTTCGTTTCTTTTCTGTTCTCCCCTAGATGAATTTCATTTCTTTCTGCTCTGTTTTGTGATTGTGATTTTTGTGATGAATTTTAATTCTGGATCCTTTCATTAATCCAAGATCCAATTTACCAAAGGAAGAGGAACCGGTTAGTTGACTGTCGTGATTTGTCTGGAAAACAGCAGAACGGGGGTGGTTTGCATCCAGAGGTCAACAAAGGTTAGTCAGTTGTCAGTTAATACATAATGAAATAACTACTGTCAGACGTTACGTTGTTATTACTAACTGCATTGCTAGTTAATGATGATACGTTTCCTGTTTAATTATGTTAATTTCTTAGACGTCAGATTGATGTCCAAAGATCCTTGCTTTAGTATAACTCATTTACAGAAATCTTCTCGTAGTTAACTTTAATTGTCCTATCATTCTCTCTTCAAGGTGATTCAAGGTCAATTCACCAATACCACAAATTTAGGTGCAGCTGACTTTGGGTATCCACCCAATCTTCATTACCATCAATTATTTTGGTTCTATGCTTACAGCCACTCAAATTAACTGGATTGACGAAGGAATTGGCGAAGGAGGATTCCAAAACTAAAGTGATCAGCTCAGCGGACCAAATTCCTGAGGAGTCTGCTTCTGATTTTTTTAAACCATCATGATCTTAGAGCGAGTCAATTCCTTACTACCGCTCACTGGAAAATTTCTACAGAATCAAAATGTGTTTCAGCGGGTAAATGACTTAGCAAATTAATTATGCATTTCTGGAAGGTAGCAACTCTGTGAATCTGGAAACATTTTTATGTTACAGACCGCATTCCTAGTCATTCCTGCCACGGGAGGACAATCTGAAAGTTTCTGTCACAAGAATCCAGGAGTGCGACTCATTGGTACGCATACTGTGACCAAAAGTATTGAAGTCATTACGAATGCACGACGAATTAGTCCTGGAGGAAAAGCATTTGAAGTCGTTACTTCAGTTGATGATGATCTGGAAGAGGAAAGGCCACTTGCTATTATACTTTCTTGGCTCATGTCCGAGAAGAGACATCTTCTCAAGTATGCGCAGTTCTATCTCAATCAAGGGTTCGATGTCTTGACCGTTAGACCCACACCCTGGCAACTATTGTTTCCTGTCACAGGGACACAGGTAACCTTAAACGAAATTGATCCGGTGCATGACCCTGCACTTGCTGGCTACAAGTTAAAAGTGTTTAGGGTCAAAATAAATTGATTTAATTTAGAGACCCATTATTTACTCGTGCTGTTTTTTTTTACAGGTTATTGCACAGGATCTACTGAAATTTTTAACTGTAAACCAACAGTATCATTCTACACTGCTACATGGGTTTTCCGTTGGTGGTTACATGTTTGGAGAGGTAAGACTTTTGAAATGGAATTTGACAATTTGACCATTGTCACTAATAATTTAATTATAACGTTATTAATTTTCTCTATACCCTATTTGTTGTTAAGGTTCTAGCTCTATTGGAACAAGATTTAAAAAAGTATCAACCAATCATGGATCGTATTGTTGGACAAATTTGGGATTCTGTTGTGGACTTTGAGGTTAGTAATCAGAATCAGATGCGTTATAAACGATTTTAAACATAAACATGCAACAATCTATGCATAAACAGAGAATAGGCTTTTCGAAATCTTGCAAAAACTATAAGTTTAGATATTTTTTTTAGGGAATTCCAACCGGCCTCCCGCAAGCAGTATTTCCTAACAATGCTGTTCTACGAACCAGTTTGGAGCGATACGTTAGGTAAGGTAATTCCCGTAATTTGTTAACCAATTCCCAACGTCAAAAAGGTCAATATCAATTTTATAAGGTGTTCTTATTTGTTCAGGTACCATCTCTTAGCCTTTCAAGACGTTGCCACCAAGCACTACCACAAATCGAGTGCGTGCTACCACAAGACAGCTGTCAAAGCCCCTGCTCTCTTTCTCTGCTCTCTCGATGACCCCGTAGGACATAAGAGAGGAATTCAAGGGGTCATTAACAGTTGGGAATCGATGGGAATCACGGTAAGGGTTTGTAAATCATACCTTGACCTTCAACCTTCCCAGAGATTCTTCCTAACCTAACTCATCAATTATCTTAACGCTCTTAGAATTCTTAAGTGTTTTTTTTTTAAATTAAATGATTTGGCTCATTCGTGACCTTGATTCCCAGGTATACTTGAAATGCTGGGATAGTTCACCACATGTAAGTCACCTTCATCACCATCCTGAGGACTACAAACAGGAGATGAAGGCATTTCTGGACAAGGTTGGACTCCTTCGCTACCCAGAAAAATTCCATCAAGTTTCAATTTCTCAACGTCAGTGAAATATTTTTACGTTTGGTAAAAAAATTTTCAGACTAAAAATGCCTAAACTCATTGTCACTGAATAAACAACGCGTCACTTCACTTTCACAATATTTAAGGTAACTACTAATTTTAGTTAAATAAAGTTATCACTCTAATTAAGTAAATTCTGGCATAGATTTTAAAGTTTTACTAATTTTTATTAAGTTGTTCAAGTACAAAAACCCTGGGCGGGGGAAGTTAAATATATTTAGTGAGATTTAACTTACTAGTTAGTATTACTATACTTTTTAGTTAAATGAGCAGTCTATTAATTAAAACACCTCAAAAAGAAAATCAGTCAAGCATTTTCAAGCAATTACCATGGAGCGAGCGAAGCGAGCGACTTCAAAACTCACTTTCGTATGTGACCCTTAAAATTCATAAAGCAAACAAATGTCAGATTTTTTTGCTTCTCGGTGGGGCCCCGGGGTTACGTTGACCCTGCCCGGGCAGGCTCAACGTAAAGCTTTAAAAAAAATAAGAAAATGGAAAAGCAATCAGACACAACAATNTCAACGTAAAGCTTTAAAAAAAATAAGAAAATGGAAAAGCAATCAGACACAACAATCCACTCCGAATTATTTTTTTTCAACCAACGCAACACACGGGGTGAGCGAGCGAGCTAACCAAACAAGCCCGTCTGAAAGACGGGAGTAACATCACTTACTACTCCCAACAAAGTTAACCTACAGTATACGTCTAGACGGCTCGTTTTTCTAAAATCCAATATTTTTGGGCCGCCTGGACATATGCTTTAGGTTAGCTTTTTTTGGGAGTAGTAATTTTAATTCCGTCTGTCAGACGGGCCTGTTTGGTTTGAAACATAATTTTGGTTAACTAATTGCGCATTCCTCAAAATTGAAGCTACAAAAACATCAGAACTGAAACCATCTCACACTTACACACAGGCAGGCTCATGTTTTTGGGCTTACTTGAAAATTTATTAAACTTTTTAGTGATTTCCAAATTAAAACAGTTTCACCTTCCACTCATTCCCATTTTACTTTAAATTTTGATGTAGCAATAAATTGAAAAAAAATTTGTTATTCACCCTTACTAATGGTTCTCTTACGACTTACTAACTAGGAAAGGGATTAGTGGAAGGTACTAACTGTTTTGATTATTTCTTAGCAAATTGAGATTATGAATTTGATTCTTGTGTGATTTAAGTTTTAGGATGATGGTTTAGATTAGTGTAGAGAAGGAGGTTAGGCAGCATTTTCAGGTGTAGCACCATCTTGTTCAGATGGTAAAGTCAACTCACGCTCAATTAATTTTTGTAAGTAAAGGCCAGCTTCAGAGGCTTTCAAAGCCGGATGTTCTTGCAAAACGCTCTGTACTTTGGCTGGACCCAATTTTGTGACGAGATTATGTACAACGGTCTTCATAGTCTTCAAAGGCGTTCCTTCACGCTCCTTCCAACTTGCAAATGGATGTGAACGTAGGAAGATATGAAACTCCGTGAGCATTGCAACAATGTCATACTCGTACGACGCATGGGAATCGATGTAGACAGAAAGTTGTTTCAGGGCCTTCCATTGACACTTCATTGTAAGCTCCAAAATGCGATTAAAGTGAGGCAAGTCAAGGGCATCAGTCATGAGGCGCATACAAGCACTGTAAATATACGAATTAATTAAGCCCAAAATCTTCGTCCTTTTCTTACAGGTTAGAATTCTGCACAATTCTGTACAATTTTGCTTTCTAGAATAATTCTTACCACACGGAATTATTCAAATCTGATCGCTCAATGATTCGCACAACCAAAATGTTAAAATAGCGCACCATATCCTCAGCGCTGCTTTGTCGAGACAGTGTTGGATGAACAAGTACCAAAAGACAAACATGAACAAGATCTTTGATAGTTCCCATTGGAACACTTCGTGGCAATTCTGTCTGACGGTAAATCTAGTTTAATTTGAGAAAAAAAAATTATAATTGGCATTGTTATTACGTTACGTTTATTAACGTAAGGTTGTCAACTTACGGCTTGAAGAACCTGTGCAACACATTTGAAAATCTCCTCAGCCTCAGTCATTTTCTTTGTATCGCACGTATCAAAGATTGGTAAAATCTTGCGCATTTGCATTGTAATACAGACCAAGAGTTGATCAATTCGGCTGAGCATAAACTGAAATATAAGAAACAAGAAAATTAAAAATTAGTAGACTAAACTAAGTTAAATTGAAACAAGTTAAAGTGGTCTAGTAATTGGAGGAAATTAATAAACTTACCGAAGCGACTTGAGGATCAGTAACAACACTCTCCAATTGAACCAACGCTTCCATTGTTTTCTTCAAGTCTGAATTTGCTACTTGGACAATGATCATATCAATACTTTGAGTCGCTCGAGTTGGGAGACTTTCTTTACTGTCTGGAGGAGTTCGCGGAGATTCGGAGGCGGTGCTACATTGAACAGAAAACAGTTTTTATTATAGGACTACGTTTACAAATTTTATTTTAACTTCATAATTTTTTGTTGTTTTTAATTACTGAGTTTTAGGAATTTGAACAGGATCGTCAAGAAATGCTGGTTTGGTTGGAAGTAAAACTAAAGGCGGTATTGGCACACGCGTCTTTGCGTACTTCTCTGCAATCTTATCGAAATCAATGCGGTATTGTAATGGTACTCCGTTCCAGCCATCGCTATAAAAAACGCAAAAACAATTCATACAAATTTAAAACCATTAATGAAAATTAAATTTATTAAAGGTCTCTAACACTACAAAAACCTACTCGTCAGCAGCCCGTGTTTTTGGCATTGACATCTCAGTACTCATGATATCGATAGATTCACATTCCATTGGGGTCAAGGGTGGTGGAGAAATTACCAAAGTCTCAACAGACCCGTAGCTTGAAGACGGGCTGTGAGCCTGGAAATTGATAACCAATAACCGACATTAAAATTTTTAAGAATAAAAATAAAAAGCTGTTGTCATACCGTCTGCATGGGACTTCGCAAGTTCGGAGTAGGAGGATAAGAATTTTTGGGTGATTGTGCTTTCACGGCAGATGAAGGAGGAGCGCGAGCTGAGTTAGTCGCCGCAGCGGCTGCAGCCTGTTCTTTCATTAGTTTGAATCGATCAGCATATCCCATTGCAGTCTTAACACGTGGTGGTGGGGTCGTCTTTGGCGGTGTCTTTTCCTTAACTTCTTTAGGAGGTAAACAAATTCGGGCCTTTTCCAGTGCTTGCATCACAGCCACTTTGGAAGCAGGCTATTTCATTCAAAAATAATTAGTAAAGAATGACTCAACATTTTGAGGATTTTGAATCACCGATGATCATTACCTTGAGACGAGACGCCTGCTGACTCATTTTTTCATAACCAAGGTGAAGCATAAAGCCGAGGACGGAATCATTTGCACTTCGACGTACTTCCGGATTTCGATCTTCAATGCACGAGAAAAGAACAGGCAGAGATGAGGCAACATCTTCTTTGTTAACGTTTTTCACTAAAAAAAAAGTCAATCATAAAGCGTGTCATAATAAGAACAATTCAGCACCTGTACGAATTCAACCCGATATTGAAATCTTACTTTTCGGCATCCGTGGAATAAGCCAAAGGAACAATTCAGAACGTAAAAGTGGACTCGGTTGTTTGAGACCATCCGTGATCATATCCCCTTGAAAACATTCTTCGAGACTTGTATTGTCAGCCCAAGCATTCAGACATCCAATTACATTGGCACGAACAGTTACCTAAAATTCAACAAACACATTACTAGTAATATTTTGAAAAACTGTTGTTTTTTTTAAGTTTTGAATTTTACTTACCCGAGATTCTCCCAACTGACTCAGAATGGCAGGAAGGAATTGACGAAGATGTTGCTTACAATGAGGACCAAGAGAAGTTGCCAAATTTTGAAGAACAATGAATGCAATTGAAGCTAAGCTTCGATTTGAGTCATTGAGGCGAAGGCAAATAGCTCCAGCTAAATCACCTAAGTATGCCATAATTTTGGGATAACTCGTAATAATCTGATTCAATTTCTCCAGAGCATCTTCACGCGTTTTCCAATTCTTGTCTGCTAGTTTGTCTAGTAGTCCGTCACCAAGCTTTGTGGTAATGTCAATCCGAGCATTTGGATTTGCTGCTGGACGAGATGGAGGCGGTGGGTTAGCATATTCGTCAGATGTAACAGCCGTGGTAGGACGAGTAGTTGGAGAAGCAGATCCATAATTGCTATTTGCATCAACTTCGGGCTTCGAAACTTTCTTCACTGCACCCCCTGTGGGTTTTTTAACAGCTGGGCCACCTTTCTTGACGCCAGGAGCACCAGCAGCCTTTGGTGGTTCCTTGGCAGCAGGTGGTGGCTTGACAACTTTTGGTTTAGCATCCCCTTTGGCTGGTGCGAGCACAATTGCCTTTTCGGCACAGTCTTTAATCTAAAATAAACTTACAATTATTACAATTCCAAACATTATTAAACTGTGTTGAATTTGAAATAATCAAAAACCTTTGCTAATTTGAGTGGTTCAATGTCTTGAAGGAATGGTGAAATTGATTTCTCTCCCATTGCTTTATATGTCACACCAAGAGCTTCGGCAGCAGCGTCTCGTACAGCTAAATCTATAATACGAATACGAATAGGCATTTTACTACACAAGTCTTCCGTGTTCGGAAGAAAAAAAGTGAATCAAAACTTTATAAATTCGAACTAAAAAAATAGCCGCATCAAGTTTAGAAAAAAAAAATAGTCACTAGAAAATACAACTCCCAGTACAAACACTTATCATTAACATAGCAACTGAATTTCATCTTATTTTTTTATTGCAGGCAGATAGGAAAGAAAATTTTCATTTCTTGGCATGATTTTCAATAAAATTGAAAAATATCTAAACGCAAAATACTTACCTGATTCATTGAGATTAGCAAGAAGAGCAGTAATGAAAGGCTTCATAAATTTCTTATCCGTAAAAACTTTGTTCGGTGTTTTAGAAAAGGCACGCCCAAGGAATAATGCTACTTCGACCTTCATTGCTGGATTTTTGTTCTGTAGGGAAGCAATGGCATCTTCTGAAATCGCTTCCAACGAAGTCTGGAAACGGGCAACGAGGATTTGGTTATAAAAATACAAGTTATAATTGTGCCAAACTACAGTTAATTACTTATTATTAAACTTACACATAAGTAGACAGCATCAGCAGCTTCTCTCAAGGGATTCAACACTCCAGCTTTCTTCTCCTTGAACTTTTCCAACAGAGAACCCATGACAGAAGGTGCATAAGCAGAAAACTTCTTCTTGAGACCATTTGCAAGTCCATTGGTGCATTTTACAGCGAGGCCAACGACAACAACATTCGAATCCTTTGAAATGACTCGTTTCAAGGCACGTACTAAATCTGCATAGTCACCAGCTTCGAGTTTTGGATATTTATTGAGAATTGTTTCAAGGGTTTCCAGAATTTCCTTCCGATCTTGCCACTTCTTGGCTTCAATTTTCTCATAAAAGTCCTTGGGAAGTTTGGATAAAATCTCTTCAGGTTGGAGCAAGTCATAAGGATCAATTTCCGGATTGTTTTCGTCCGCAGCATCGCCTGAAAATTTAAAGAAACAAAATTAGTGTTTGTTAATACAACGGTTAGGTAAAAGTTGTAGTTAACTGGTTAGTTAAGTTAATTAGTTACCAAGTTCCTGCTCGGCTTCTTCCTCTTCTCCGTCTGGTCTATCTTTCTTCTCCTGTTCTGATTTAATGTAGCGTGTCTGATGAGGTCTAGTGCCACTGACTTTAGCGTATTCAGCCTCTAATTCAGTCAACTAAAAATACATAAAAATTTGGTACCAAAGTTAAATTAAAATTAAGTGATTTATGAAAATTTTTACTCTACATTTAAATTCAATGAACTACACGTTAACTGATTTTTACTGTAGTCTTTACACATTATGCAATGTACATGTAAAGGTAAATACGTTTGAAATGGTTTTAAATTTAGCTTCAATATTCGTATGGTAAAATATTGATAAAACAGAAGTTTATTTCTCACTTTTTAAAGATTTGAACACGTAAAGAAAATGACCCAGTTTTGAACCCACCAGTTCATAACTTATGCAACAAAAAACTCGAAAGAGTTCGTGTCAATTTGTGCTTAAGACAATGTGCTCAAAGTAGGGATCTCTTCGGAATAAGACAAGAGAAATGGACATACCAAAGCTGGCTTGAGAGTGCTCAAGTCTTTTCCAAATGCTGGTCCAATCCAATGCCATAAAGTAATGGTCATCTTCTTACTTTCATCGCGAATATTCTTGTCACGATCTTCCAGAAGGGCGATTAACTTCTTGGCAAGGGGTTTGGCTTTAAAAATCTTAGCACCAAATTCTCTGTAATTTGGTTTAAGCATAATTAAGATTTACGAGTAAAATATATACTAAATACTGATTCGAGAATTTAAGGATCTTACTTAATTGCTTGAGTAAAGACTGTTACACAGGCAGCAACAACTTTTGGGTTCTTGTTTTCCATGCCTTTTGCCAATTCATCCTGAACTGCTTCAAACTTCTCAATTTCAACACACATCATGACAATTGAAACTCCTAATTCCTTGACTCGAGCACGCGTGGATGTGAGGCACTTGGTAATGACACCAGACATCATGTCACCGACCAGCCGTGTACCGAGACTGGAATTCTCCAGATAGATGAGCGCCGCTTCTAAACCCTTCTCTTGGGCTGAGGCATGTGAATCTACTGGAGCCGCCTTGATAATTGACGTATATTTGGACCATTCTGGAGACGTGTCATCATAGATACGACTGAAAATTTTGATCAGATCTTCGTAGGCACTTGTTCGAGCCTTAAAATTCTGTACACAGGAAATATAACATCAGCTGTTATCCTCAAGCGTATAGGATAAATATTTGGAACTCAGAAGACAAAGAAAGAACACATACCTTGTGTGAGGCTCGCTCTTCGAGCGACAGTTTTGAGAAATCAACAACTTCGGCTTCACCCATCTTCAATTGAATTGAAACAGGTGACGAAGTTTTACTGTATTAAGTTGTATAAGATGTTACAGTTGCAATAGGAAACCGCTAAGAGACTTTCAAACTCGAAGCCAACTGGAAATATAGACAGAAAACGCAAATTAGTTGGATTAAATAAATGTCATTGACCTCCTGAGGTCTGTTCCAGCAACGTAGCATTGAAATGGACAGAGGTCATTAGCTTGCCTTCGGTGTAAGCTATCAACAAAAACATTCAATACATTCCTTTCAATGTTACCTTTAGCAACCTAACAAGCAGCACATCCGGCTGTTATCCCTTGCCCAAAAGTTTGATCAATTTTAAAACCGAGTGACTCCGAGCATTCCCGTACCTTACAGCAATACAACTAAAGGGCTGATCAACATCAATATTAACCGAGATATGTAACCTTCTTAGTTAACTTTAGTTGTATAAAAACATGAAGGGGATTGATGATTGAGTGGGTGGGAAACGGAAGTCGTAAGACACGAATGAATGACCACAAAATGACAAGATTGACAGGAGTAAGAGACTTACCGGTTGAGTAAAATTATTAATTGATGTGACTTGCCTCTCCTCTTCTAATTGATGAATAAATTAATTGAACGTTGATTCTTGATTACTGAACTTAATGAAAAAAAAATACGTGGGAGGACTACCGTCCACCTCAGAGCCTAAAATGAGAATGACTTATTTTTCTTTCTTCTTTTTCACCGCCAAATTGACAGTTGGGGCTCAACTCTATATTTTATGGATCCACCGTGTTTGTTTAATCATACTCGAAATTTTAAATAAATACCAGCTAACTGCAATAATTAATTATAATAATTAGTCTTGTACGTAATTTCGTGACTTTTAACTTACTATGCTTCTAAGAAAATCGGGTCATCAGTGTAATTACGTCAGCACGGATCCAGATTTTCGTCATATTTTCCAGACATATTCATAATTGTTAATTACACACTTACAACAGTTTGTATAATTATGTGTATATCTCAGTTGTTCACATTAACATTTCTAGGATCGGTAATTAATAATCCTGATAATAAACTACAAAATTTAAATTATTGGCGTGTTAAGCGGGATCCATGCTTTCATTTTCCGCCTGTTTTCCGTATCTATTTGGGGCAGAGGTCGGCATCTCCAATTGACCTAGGAACCGTCGACAGTTAAAACGTTTGCGTGGTCGAAGGCAATTTCCATGTGCTT
>JABASL010001328.1:0-11315 GCA_019775825.1 Neanura muscorum
TTATATTAGTATAATATATATATATATTAAATTATACATGTACGTTTTCGCCGTAACCGTAACCCCAGGAAACGTTGAATTTTTTTCAGAAAAAGGACGACGCTCACTTAGCACTAGGTCATTGTATATGTAATTTGAGGACATAAGTTTCAAAAATTTCGAAACTTGTAAGCGTTTCGATAATTTGTCTGAGGTAACGAAGTTCATCTTTGTTATTGAATTCATATTCAAGAAATATGAGGTGAAAGTTTTAAAGAAAAAGTGTAAGAGAAGCGTGCCGAAAATGAAAAATGGGACTTGATGAAATGTTTCGCCAAAACTTGTTACATTCTGCAGAAATTTGACCTTGGAAAGAAAAAAAAATTAAAATAAAGAAGAAAGTAAAACATTTTGGTAAGATTGAAAAGACAGGCTGATTTGAGGTTAAGATGAGGTCAGATTGAGGCATGAGGTTTTCTTGTCTTCCTTATCATCCATTTAAATCTTCTTGTCTTTTTCCTCAGTTTAAAAGTCCCAAAGTGGACCAGATGCAAATGTGCCAAATATTTTTTAATAGGCATTTCTCACTTCCAAGAAAATATTCATTAAAAATCCATCTTCCCATTCAAATTTTAATTTAAATCAGAAAAAAAAACCGGAAATAGGAGCTTCATTTTATTGTTAAGTATATAAACAAAAATAATAATAAAATTAGGCTCTCGCAGGAGGTCTTTCCTCTCTTCCAAGATCGACGCATCATTCCCTACACCGAAGCTCAGCGTAGGTTAATCACAAATTCGGTTTGGTTAGTTTAGGGTTTTAGGTTTTGTTGGTTTAGGGTTAAGTTTGGTTGGTTTAGGGTTTAGGTTCGGTTGGTTTAGGGTTTGTTGGTTTGGGGTTAAGTTCGGTTGGTTTAGGGTTTAGGTTTTGTTGGTTTAGGGTTAAGTTCGGTTGGTTTAGGGTTTAGGTTCAGTTGGTTTAGGGTATAGGTTTGGTTGCTTTAGAGTTTAGGTTCGGTTGGTTTAGGGTTTAGGTTTTGTTGGTTTAGAGTTAACTTCGGTTGGTTAGGAGTTTAGGTTCGGTTGGTTTAGGGTATAGGTTTGGTTGGTTTAGGGTTTATTTTTGGTTGGTTTAGGTTCGGTTGGTTTAGGGTTTAGGTTTGGTTGGTTTAGGGTTTAGGTTCGGTTGGTTTAGGGTTTGGGTTTGGTTGGTTTAGGGTTTAGGTTCGGTTGCTTTAGGGTTAAGTTTGATTGGTTTGGTAACCTAAGCTCATAGAATAGTTGAGGTTAGGGTTATTCGGTGATTTCCTTGTTCAATTTTCTCTTTGCTTACGAGTAAGGCCGAGGCCTCAGGAACGATTTTTAGTATTCCGTGATTTCAAAAAATGTTTTAAAAATCCAAGTACTATTTTTGCAAATATATTTTTGCAAATATATTTTTGCAAATCTATTTTTGCCAGGCGCATAATTGCGTTAAAAAAAAGGCAAAATTAATTGGAGATGAGCAGAAGATGTTAACTTTGTGGGACACTGGACGAAGTGTAGTCACTACTTATTAACCCGCCGTTTCAAAATATTGAAATCCATCTGCGTCGAGTCAAAATTGACTAAATGGCTTCTTTAATCCCACAAAGGTCGTATTGTCATATTTAAAAGGAGGGCAGTCGTGAGTTGACTTTTAGCCTGGTTCAGTTATTTTGGTATTGGTTTGTCAAGGGATAGAAAATGGTTGAACGTCGATTGGATTAATTGAGTTAATTGAGATATGCTCATTTTGGGTGTATGGTTCATTTCCTTAAGTTCATCGTGTCAACTGGCTTCTTCAAAGGAAAATTCAACCAAAAGGAACTGGTGGAACTACCGAAAATGGCCATCATGTTGGGCTCCTACACAAAACGTCTCTGCTTCCAGCCTAGTCCCAGCCTTCTTCCACATTTATTCTGGACAAAACCGCAAAAAAAGGCTAAGAGACCACTGTAGCCACACTTGTACTTGTACACAACTACACTTACAAACTGCCGCTCCTTCATTTTTATGACACCTAAAAATATTTGTCCAGCTTCACGCATTGGAAGCTCCTCACCACTTTCCTCCTTTCTTCACAATCTTCTTCAAATCTTCCTTTTAAAAAAATTTTTGACCTAGAATTTGGACAAAAGGTCATTTCAATCAATACAATTATAAAAGAAAGGATTCTGAGAGACGCTGCGGCCGGAAATCGAATGTGAAAACGTCGGTTTTAGTCTAGGTGGGCTATCCGCCTAGGTTTTAGCCAAGAGCTACTCTGGGGTGTCCCACCGATATGCATGACGAGGTACTTTGTGCTGCTACTTTGACCCTATTACGCTGAAACGCTGAAACGCTGAACTCATTTAGGTTATCAGGAATTTAACATTAAGAATTACATAATTCTGAGGTAGCGTCACTGCTGCTTCTGTCATCTCGCGCTTTTGGCAAAAAAGTTTTTGGAAAACGGCGCGAAATTAAAAACTCAAATTTTTGTTTGTTTTTATTTCCTTTCGCATATTTCTTATTCTCTTGTCTTCCACTGCGGCCGGAAATCGAATGTGAAAACGTCGGTTTTAGTCTAGGTGGGCTATCCGCCTAGGTTTTAGCCAAGAGCTACTCTGGGGTACCGATATTCATGACGACGTACTTTGTGCTGCTACTTTCACCCTATTACGCTGAAACGCTGAAACGCTGAACTCATTTAGGTTATCAGGAATTTAACCAAGTAAATTAACAATTAATTTTAAACAATTACATAATTCTGATGCAGCGTCACTGCTGCTTCTGTCATCTCGCGCTTTTGGCAAAAAAGTCTTTGGAAAACGGCGCGAAATTAAAAACTTTCAAATTTTGGTTTGTTTTTGTTTCCTTTCGCATATTTCTCATTATTCTCTTGTCTTCCTTTTGTTTTATTCCATTTCTTTTTCAAAAACATTTACGCTGAGGCACTTTATTGACATTTTTTCAATGTCAGTAATTGGAATGCGCTAATTAAAGTTTCTAAAATGTGCCTTTCGAGGACACCGTGAACTTTGACCTTAGTTTTTAGTAAGGTTTTAGTAAGTTAGTATTTAGTTTGAATCTGGATGCTGCAGGAAGAAGAAGAGATATTGGGATTACAACGAACAGGATCAAATTCATGGGTAAAACAGAGAACATGTGTTAAATTAGTAAGATAGTTAGTTTTGAATGTGTTTAACTTAAGCAGTTTAAGTAAAGTTGTAAACCGTATTTAGTGTTTCTTCTTTTACTGTTGTGGGTGTGGCAGATGTGGCCATGAGTATATTTGGGGATCTGGACCTGGGTGAACCTCAAAATGGAAACCATCTGACCGGAAATGGCACAACAGAAGATGAGCATGATGGACCACTGGTAATTCTTCGACCATCCACGCTACAACTTCTGTCAACAATGCTAAACCCAATCAAAATTATTCCAACTGACTCTGGCCTGCCGAGGTAATTTCTGTTTCTCTGCTCACTTTACATCCTACTTTGACTCATTTTTAATGAAAACGTTTGTCATTTACAGGGACTGGAGAGGACTTGCCGAATTAGCTGGACTAACGGCCGAAAACATAAGTTATTTGGAAGTGAAACCAGACCCTACTCAAGAGCTACTCAAATTATCACGCACCGTGTCAAATTCACGATTTAAAACTGTCAAAGATCTCAAAGCATTCCTAGCAATAATTGATCGCTATGACGTGGTCGATGATGGAGAATCACTAATGGGTAACCCAAGTGCATCAAAACTTTGTAACCAGATTCCAGACTACAGTTGTATCATCTTCCTGAGCTTGCTAAACCATCTAATTGATCCCTTCCAGAAGCTGATATTTCCTTCTATCGCAGTCGGATCAATCCATTAACTACAAACGGCACTAAAGCTTCGACTGAGCTTAATATTTCAAACGACAGAGATAATCTCACTTACGGTAATTGTTCGTCGTAATTAAGTCAAACCCTTCAAGCTCTTTAATAATATTTAATTTTGCACAGGAGATATTTCCGGAGAAATTGTTAGATATGACGCTTTTATTCTAAATGCCGACGAAGACAGTGAATTTGCTGATGAAGTTGTTATGAGGTTAGAAACGGACTATAATCTAAAGGTAAAGTATTTTAAAATGCTTTGTAGCATTTGATTATTACTGTTGTATTCAGTAAGTTTTCTAAATCTTATTCCTTATTCCATTCAGCTATGTGTTAAGGATCGTGACCTTCTTCCTGGCGTTATGTTTGAACATGAAGCCATTGGGAAAGTAATTGAAGATAGGTGTAATCGACTTCTCGTGATTTTGTCTCCAAGCTTCCTCCAGAGCGAAGGAAATAAATTCCTCGTTTCTTACACACAAGCCTTAGCGTTAGGTAAATCGTTTTTCGCGATTTCCGTACAATTTAAAATTCAAAAATTAATCTCAGAACTAATTTGATCGTTACAGAGACAAGACAAAGGAAGATCATTCCTTGTATGTATAAGAGATGTGAAAGGCCAATGAGCGTTCGGTATTCCTATTGTCTCGATTACAATCGAGCTGGAATGTTGTGGAACTTTTGGGAAAAATTGAGCAATTCTATTATCAGTACTCCGAAAACACCGTCATCAACTAATCAATCAATTGGAATTGAACCTTTGTATTCTCCAGCTTCAATCAATATCAAAAGTGGAACTTCACTACCTGGTAAATTCTTTAAAAAATAGCCGTTTTAAGTTAATAAATTGCTATTAATAACAATAAGTATCTGCCATTACATTTTTATTTGTACGTAGACTATTCTCATTGGGACTCAAAAAAAGGAGAAGACTTGAGCACAACATTTGACCTAATGTCTTTACCAAATCCAAAACAGGATCCATGTCTCTCATCATCTCTTCCCCAGTATACCGGCAAGTCTTCATCCAAGAAATGGTACAGTAAAGTAATTGGTAGCACTAAAAAAAAGAAAAGCAGTGATAAAAAATGTGGCAAGAAACTTTTAGCAACTGCTGATTAATATTTGATTATGATCATAAGAAGTTCTTAAGAACTAAAACGGACTAACTAACCAACTTGCTGTGATTTTGACGTCAACTTTTAATACTTAAAGGTAGGTTAACGCGCAGTGACATTTTCTTGTTGACTTTATAAATAAGAAAAAATAGAAACGATCGATTTCGGAATAAAGTATTTTTAAGCAGGTTATTCTAACTGTACGCCGTTGAAATTTTAATTGCTCGAGTTTTTAAAAGAGTTCCAGCTGAATTTAGACCGATCGCGTCGATTTAATTCTCTTAAAAAACTTGAATCCAAATCAATTAGATTCATTGCCGTCATTAACATTTTTTAGAAATATAAGTCTTCTGCCTAATTCTAAAAAAAAGACAGGGAAGAGCGGAAGAGATTAATTGAGCGGACAGTTATATTTAAAACCTATGTTCAACATTTGTTTTTGAAAAATCTACTACTAGTTTAACCTCATCGGAACTCATGATTAGCAAGTTTGTCGATTCTACATTCTAGAAAATGGATAACTCATTTCGTATATTAATTATTTCTGGTCCAATCGTATTTAACTACTATGTGACTATCAGCTACCATCGGACGTATTGTCTATAGTCGTCTTTCACACTAAATCTTTTAATGGTCTCATATCCTAAAATAATAGCGAAACTAAAGACAGCAGACTGTGTGAGACGAGCCGAAAGTCCTTTAGTAAATATTCGTAGTCCTTCCTCATGCCACAGAATTAAAAATGTCCTTGGAAAGGAGTCAAGCCTCTGGACCTGAAATCGACAATTCTGAAGTTTAATATTCCATTGATTCCTTGAAAATGTAATTATGCTTACTTGAAGGCGAGCACGACAAACGTCAAGTGGATTTGTAACAATTGTAGTAGTAAATCCGCCTAAGGTTCCAGCAATAGTCTGGAGGAGGAGGAGTGACGCATGGTCTGGAACCATCTTGATCAATTGGTCTATAATAATGCAGTTAAAATATCGTTTAAAAAAATCACTAAATTCCTGTTAATTTTGTGGCAGTTTTCTTATATTAGTCATAATAATTAAATTACTAACTGGTAATTAATTACCTTGGTAAATTTGGTAAAAGCCCCACCACATTGCAGAATTAGGCACATAGGTACTTAGGGAAGCCAAGTACCCACGATAAAATCCTCGGAGTCCATCTCTACGATAAATTTCTCTCGTAATGTCCATTGTTACTTGAAACCTTGTTCGTCCCTCATACTCAATTCCCAAAGTATTGTAAACGGATCTGGAAAGATAGAAACTCAAAATTAGACACGATTCCTGGAAAAGAATTTTAAGATTTACGAAAAATTGCCATGGGGTTACAAGTCAACGAAAGTTTCTGAGTTTACTTAAATTTTATTTTTCTGTACACACGGTGGAGGTGGGGGGGGGGGGCTGTACGTGCCAACGGAGCATTAACTGGAGATTTGTTAATTTAACTAAAAAGTTACCGGTTAGTTGCTTAAACTAACCGTTGGGCGAGAAAGAGAATGTCTTCAATTCTTGTAGCCTTGTCCAACCTCTTTTCATCACAGAATTCTGGACCAAAGGGTGAACAGACTCCACTGGTAACATGCACCGCAGAAGAACAAACCAAGGCCGCGCATGACCCACCCAAAGCTACACTCCACGGTATTTGATTTCTCAAGTCGAGAACGCTTCAGTGTCGCTAATTAGCTAACTTTAGTCAACCATTTAAAACCTAGGTGGGACAACTACAAAGCTCAAAGGCGCGACAACTGAAAATGAATTGCCAAAGCCGCGGCAAGCTACGGCTAATCTCACCAATTCGCAGTCACGATTTCCGCTCAAGCTGTTCAACATTGATATTGATAGTGAGTTCCCACCCGACAGAGCGGAAGGTGAGCCGCTGCTTCCAAAGAAAAGCGTAAGCGAAGTCTCCTTTCTAAACGACTACATTGAACCTGACGACGTTGACTTCAAGGATGCAAATGGAAATAGAATTTTATCTGACGATGATGATTCTCCCGAGATTAAAGAAATTATACAACTTGGAATTCGAGATTTTCAAGCCAAATATTTACAAAAGATTGATGCTGCCTTTCAAGTTCAGCTAGAACACGTAACAACGATCTTTCGAAATGGACTTGAGAAAGCATATGCTACAATTGAGAATCAACTCAATCAAGAAATGACAACAATTAGAAGTGACTACAGAAATCGAATCGTGGAATTCGAAGCCTCTACGACCTATTATCAAAATGCTACGACAGATATCATAGAAGAGAATCGTATCCAAGGAGAAGAAATGGCTTCTAAGATTCAAGATCTTAAAAATCGAATTCAAGAGACTTCGGAGAAACTCAAGATCGAAATGGAACGAAAAATCGAAGCTGTAGAGCAAAAGTTGAGAGAAGACCGATCAAAAGTCAAATTGGAATTTCATGAGAAAGTGTGTGAGGCTGGTAATATTGTTGCTAATGGCCGCTATGTTCTGGAAGAAAAATTCAAGCATGAAGTTAAGAAACAGGAGGAGATGATTGCCGTCATGCGTGTAAATGAAAACTAATTGATTAACCTTAATGAAATTGAGCTTAATCACTCTACCGTGTGGTCAACTGCTAACTACAATTTTTGATTATCCCTCTTCTCTCTCTCCTGGGAAAGAGAGGGGAGGCAGAAGAGGGAATGTCAAAACATTGTAGTTAGTAGTTGACCACAGGGTTGTAAACGTACATGTCTTCATTACCTATGAATTCTTTTGGCCCTAAGATGGAGAACGATGAGCTGGAAGAGAAAATTGACATTGCTGAGATTCATGCCATGGCGGAGTTTAATCGTCGAGAGAACATAAAGTTCATGCGAGAACGGGATCATCATGATGACCTTGTTCGAAAGCGAGCGCTTGAGAAGAAGCTGGAAATTCTTCAGAAACAAAATGCAGATCTCATTGCGTCTCACAAGCTTCAAATTATGCAAATGAATGAACTCCATGACATTCGCACCGAGGTTGGACATTGGCATAGACTGCGATATTTTTATGCAAAGGTTATATAACTGGAGTTTGTTTTCTGTAGCACTACAATTCTGAGTTTCGTTACTTTAAGACACTGCTTGCTGAAACTCGGTCTACATTCGAAGAAGATATCAATCACTTCAAGGAAAGTTCGAAACTCCAGGAAGAAGCCCATGAAGCAGCACTCGAAAGTCTGCACGATGCCTATCGTGAAAAAATAATGGGACTCCTGGATAGTGTCCAAGAACTCAAAGATGCTACAGATTTTCTCTATGGACGAAGAGATCCATACAAACGCCCGGAATTGAAAAAAGAATCACTCCAGGCCATTCTATCCGAAATGGGCACGCCCTCTGAGCTTAAGATTCAAATCCAACAGCTTCGTTCAGAAGTTTCAAATGATTGCTTTAGCGTTTATGGCAATCGTTCTCCAAACTAAGTCGTCCCACCAGAGTGGAAGCAAAGCCAAGACAACCAGTAGTAGACCCTAAATTATCCAAATTCGGTATGATTCGCACGAGTATGATGATGGAGCACTCCTTTTACAATTGATAAATTACAAGATCGCTGAGAAAATACTAAGTATGAGACCTACTATTCCTTCAAATAAACGAAACTACTAAAATATAATTCGTACGAGTAATTGGGTAAAACTTACTTCAGAGCACCACCGCTTGATCTTCCTAGAACCATTAAGTGTTGACTAATCACATCAAAAGGAACAATGACAGTCTAAAATACAAAAATCAGAGTTATGACGAGTTTGTGTCAATTGTCAATCATAATTATTCGACTGAAGGAATAATATTTGAATGTTTTGACATTACTTGTCCCACCAATGAGGCACATCCACCGGCAATCAGAGCTCGAACATTACTATCTCGAATATTATTTCGATATAGGAAGTGTCTCACTTGCTCGTACGTTGATACGTAGAAAACGCCAGACACTATTTGAAAGGTTGAAACCCAGAACCCTTTATAGAGGCCAGAATAACCTTCGGCTGCCTTAATCTTTCGATAAGCGTCAAACATACTTGAGTACACAGTGTTTCTTTGTTGTAACTAAAGGATTCGATTTAAGATGTTTTTTTTAATTAAAACCCCTTAAACATCAACAATAATTATTGCATCTCATGACTATTATTAACTGACCTGAATACACGTTTTAATGACTGTTAAGGGGTAGAGGAGACATCTTATCGTAAAGGAACTCGTCATGCTCAGTGGGTAGAACTTCCATTTATCCATCATGTGCCATTCGATCACCNATGACTATTATTAACTGACCTGAATACACGTTTTAATGACTGTTAAAGGGTAGAGGAGACATCTTATCGTAAAGGAACTCGTCATGCTCAGTGGGTAGAACTTCCATTTATCCATCATGTGCCATTCGATCACCTGAATTTGTGACTCATGGGACGGGGCAACCATTCGGACATAAACAGAATCTGAAGAATTTGCATTATCGGTTACCATAAATTGGTTCGTTGGACTAGAGTTCAGGGTACTGCCACAAGTAAAGAAGGAAGTAGCAGACCGTGGCCGATTTGAATCGGATGACATTTTGTACTTGTCTATTAGTAGTTTTTACATATGCTGTCTTGACAGGGTTGCGAAGACCGTTTGACCTTTGAGTCTTTAGCAAACAAAAGTTACGTAAATTAGCTAATTCAATATCCATTGTCAATAATTGACAATTATTCATGACATTCTCTTACCAATGAACTGCTGACGAGTTGGTGACGGTGATGTCAAAAGACATGTCCAGAATAGTGGTTGTTGTATGTTAATTTAAGGCCTTGTGGATACGCGGAAATTAACTCTGGTGTAATCAGACATTTTGCATAGTTAATAGTCTTTGTGATTTGCGTTTAAATTAAAATTAAAATCAAGACAGAAAAACAGGAAACGAACAACGAATGAACAACGACGACACACAAAATTAAGCAAACCAAAACAACCAACAACCGAGAACCAAAATGCAGATTTTTTTTTGTATCTCGCTAACTTACATTTCAAATTAATCTCCCGCCAATGCGATGTTGGATTCGGGATTCAACATTTCGTATTTACCCAAAAAGAGGAGGCCTCAAGCTAAGGTCAGTTAACTTCAGCAGGGTCACAAGGTCACGGAATTCGGGTCATGTTCCGTTGCTTGGATTTTTATATTTTAGTGACCTGTTTGGAGCTTTGTTTCAAGAGTTTCTTCCGTCGCTCTGCCTGATTGAAGCGATTATGAATTTGATTACTCCATTTTAACTTTCTGTTCACAGCATGATTTCTGTTTAAAATTTTGAAAAAAAACGTGAAACGCTTTATTTCCAAACAATTCAAACAACAGTCAACGTTTAAAACGTTATTTTAAACGTTGTTAAACAAAAATTGAGTGCCATCATTTTGATTTTGGTTGGTAAAACCCTGGATCTAGGCCTTAACTTGTAAACATGAAAACGTAACCGCAAAGCCGTTTCCGTTTTAGCCGGATTCAAGCCCTTGGATTCTAAAACGTTTAAGATTTTTCCGGATTTTTGAAGTTTCTTGTGGATTGAAATTAAAATTCAATCAGTTAATATACGGCTTCAAGGTACAGAAATTTAGAAATTTATGTTCGTAATGACATAAACGTTTTCATTTTTGGGTTAGGTGACTGGAATTGGATTCAGGATTTGCTGGCAAGTTGGCAAGCGGAGGAGCTGAGCTGAAACGTTATAAGAGCTGATTGAAATTGTAATTTTTTAGCAGTTTTTGAGCTGGGGAAGCTGTAAACATAAACGATGAAAATTCGTTTTGATAAATTGGCACACAATCGGCTTGGTTGATACTCTGTGAAATATTTTTTTCGCAATTCTTTGAACCTTCTGTACTTTAAGTCTCTTCGTTTGAATTTCGTAAAATGCTGTAATACTTTGCAAGGTTGCAAGACAAACCTCCCATCCCCGTTGGAAAATTTTTCACCCTTGAATCATTGATTGAATCTATTTTAGTCAGCCATGATTTTTATGTTTCAAGAAGGCTAGTCAAGAAAGAACAGGTTGGTTACTAGGTTACTGTCCTTGTTCAAATGCGTTTTCAAATCGTCACAATGACCGTTTTCTTTTGTTGAACCGTGGTTGTACCAAAAGAATTTATATCCGGCTATTCTTGGAAGGTAGGAAACAATTTCACTAAAGTTCAATAATTCAACGAAGGTTTATGTTCCAGTTTCAACAAAAAAGTCACAATTGTGTAGACAATTCTGAGAAATATGCAAAGGCGTGCGTTGTTCCTGAGGTTCGTTGGACTTAAGGCTTTAATTAACATTCGACCCCATCGCCATTCGAATGCGAAGCGGTG
>JABASL010001330.1:0-11312 GCA_019775825.1 Neanura muscorum
TGCATATATATGTCTAATACTTCCCTCCCCTGCTGGTAGCGCAAATAAATTCATGAAACAATTTCGAAATTCAGCCAAAACCTCAAATAATTCAGAATTCGGTATAATTTCCTATAAATAGATTAGTGCTTTCGTATATGAGCATTCAGTAAATATGCTTCTAGTTCCTTGAAATGATTGATGGCACTAATGAGGCTTTAATCGAATTTAGATGAACTAAATATTGTCTTAATATATTCTTCACTAATTGAGTTATTAATTCATCATTTACTACCGGTAATAATTTTCTTGCGTATTGACCAATGACACAGACAAAAACGTTTTACTTGATGACAATATAGTCAATGGATATAAAATGAAGGAAGGGCGTTGGCAGGTGGGTCGAAGCTCATTATTAAAATCCTTTGAAGTAGGAAGCGGCGAAAGTTTCTCGGTGTGTTTTTACACGTGGTACATTTAAGCGTGTGCTTGTTCAGCAAAGCGCAGCCTTTCCCTCCTGCACAACTACCGTTTCTCATTCAATTTAAAGTGTTTTACTCCACAGAATAGCCATATATTTTCAAAAAGAAGCCATTCATGTCGCCTACTTTCCCATTTCTAAAATGCGGGAGCAGAGAGTGGGAAGGGAAGATTCACAAAGAATAAGATGTTTTTACAAGACTTTTACTCTAACTACCGTGCGTCTCATTTTAAATGAGCTGAATTTTAAATACTCAAGTTTATATTTATATAAATTTTAGAAATTTTGGATGGAACTTTTTTAAGAAAAGTCGATATTACTAGCACGGTGTGTGGGACTACGCTATTCTCTGTTGTGAAAATATGGGCACATTTTTTAAATCTACGGTCGGGAAAAAGTAAGCAAACAGATAGGAGAGAAAGTCAAAAACGAAGCATAACGAAATTGAGTTTTTCCAAATCTAGATCAAAGGAGGGATTTTGTTACAATTTAGACGAAAAAGATATACTTATGAAGCCAGCTGAAGGGAATAATACAGGAGAACAAATGAATAAAAGTTTAAATGAATAACTTGTGAATCGATTTTTTGTAAAAGGAAAAATGGCTTTGTAGTTCTACGTAACCGGGATTAAATTCCAGGTTTCCTTAAATCCGGTCAAAGTTCATTGTCCTGCCTGAGGTAATTGCTGTTTTCAAAAGGGAAATAATACAAATAGAAGTTAGTATATTTGGACGACTCATCTGAAATTTATTTGAGAAATGTCGTGATTCGAATAAAGGATTCTAGAAACCTACTATTATAATGGTTGGATTTGTATATGCTGGAAATAATGATAGGTCTGCTCTCACATCCTATTTTCTATTTTCCCTTTTTTGTTTCCCATTTCAAATGGAAAATAAAACTTCCTAGTTGTCTACTTTCTCTTTTAAACCAAAGCAATCGACTTCCAGCCAAACCAAAAAGATCCAACCAATTCTACGTGGAATTCTATGTTAGTTTTGTCTTCGACTTATGTTTTCTCCACAATCTATTTTCTATCCATTTTTCCTATTTCAGGAAATAGAATGGAGGATTCCCTCCGTTTTTCTATAACCTTTAAAGACCTCAGAATAGTTTCTAGAAACTTATCCACAACGAGTTCCAAAAAAATGTACAAGGTTTACTTTCTAAACTGTTAAAAATAAGCACATCGTAGAGAACGCTGGGCAGAATATTACTGGAATGTTTTTACTTTCAGTGGTCGAATTCTACAGAAACTCCTTTAAAGCATGTTCAACTTTCTCCTCTTTTTTCTGATTTCGTTTCTGGAACTGGAAGCGACAAAATTCATTCTAAAAACCAGCCTATTGTTCTAGATTCTAAAATCCAGAATTCTTGGTTTCCAGTTTCTCAATAAAGCGAAATGAAACAAGAGAAAGCGGAGAAAGTGGAGCTCGCTTGAAAAACTCTCTTCGTTGTGGAACTTTCACTGCAGTTTTCTCTGCTTTCTCTAACACTTTATTATAAAACACAGTGAACAATTTCTATTCGACGATTCTTTCCTTCTTTTCTATCATCAAGAGCAACTTTTCCAATGAATGGGACCGGAGGCTATAGAGAGAAAAAGTACAATGAAATATTCCATGTTTTGCCCCTTTCCCGGTTCTCTCACACGAAAATGCCAAATTAGATTTTCCTTCTTCAAAAGCCAACTTGGAATTGAGTTTACTTCTTCGTTCCTTTTGTCTGGACGTTTTCATTGGAAATAGGAGAGAAAAAACGCTTCCTTGGAAGAACGAGATTAGAATACTACTCTTCAACTTAATGCTAGAAGCTATAGAAGGGCTAAAAAAGCGTCAGAAAGTGCTAGAAGGATGGTAAAAACTGGACGGGAGGATAAGGGCCTAGCTATCCCGGCTTTCTCCTTTCCTTTCATTCTCAGGGCAGTAGCCATTGTCATTTACTTTCTAAAAGTGTAGAGACTCGCAATTTTTCAAAGTGGCCGCCAACAACCTTCTTAAACTTATGGATAAGTTTAGAAGGTTGACTCTTTCCTGAGAAAATGTCTTCTTCAAAGTAGTGTAGTAGAACACTGGGTCTGACATTGAGTTTTCAAGTTTTAGGACTTGCAAAATATCTCACCTTTCACCCAAGTTGGAGCACTCCAGGGATTAGCATCGATGTCACACTTGAGAGCCATGGCAATTCCTTCACGAATTGGGTATCCAAAGCCTGGTATTCTGCTGATAACAAAAGACGGCGGATCTGTGAAAAAAATTAGAAAATTCTTCAAATACTATAAAGAAATTAACGCGTTGTCTAACTTAAAATCATTGAAGTTACTTTAAATTATTAAAATTACGAAATTTTTTAAAACTTTTATAATAAATTTGGTCAAACTTTAAATAACGAACCCACTAACTAATTTAATTGAAACTGACTAACCGTTTTTTTTTTCGCTACAAAACGGTTAAAATCTTCTATTAATCACATAGTAAATCAACGAATTCAAATAAAACGACCTAACGAAATCTCGCGACCCAAAGCTTAGGAAATGGTTCCACATCCACATAGGGTGACAATCGTTCCAGATATTAAAGCAAAATGTCAGCCCGGGCTTTTGTGCTAGTTCCTCCTGAACTATCTGACACTTTTATTTCTCTATGGATCATTGAGCTCATATTTACTGTACTAAATTCAGAAGAGACCTCTGCCCTATACAGACCAAGACAACAAATGGAACAAAGATGGTGGCTTTTGTGTCCTTTTCCGCTTCTGCCAGAGACAATTCCTGTTCCTGCTCCACTTTCATTTCCTTGTCAGATGCTCCTTGATTGCCTTGCTATTTTATTATGACACATCATGCTTACTCGCCAAGAAAAGACGACGGAAACACACTTTCTCTGGGGCGTAAAGATTAAGGAGTATGCTTATAAGTATGTTTATGATCCTTCACAAGACGAAGAACGATACGCTTAGTTAGGTGACGTGTATTTTGGCGCTTCAGTCCATCGCTTTTGGGGCACAAGCACAACGCTTTCCGCGCCCCAACTGGAAAACGCTAGATTTCATCAACATGAGTCATTTCAAGACAACTCGCGAAAAAAATATTGTTGGTGCGTTGAAAGACTTCGAACCCGTTAAGGAAGCAGCAGATTTTACTATGTAAATTTCCCATCTCCAATTATGAATATTGGCACAAAATCTTCGCAATTGGGATCGTTCTCATGAGCGTTTGGAAAATTTCCCAAAAACGCAGCGTCCTACGAAAATTTCTCAAAATTTCACCCTCTTAACGGCAAGATTCCTGTGAAAAATGAACTAAAACTTTGGTACGATCTGTTAGAATTAGACACTTTAGAAAAGTGCGGCTAGTTTGTCCTCCGATTAGACAAAAAGCTTTTACTTTGTACAAACGAATTAATGAAATTGAAAACGACATGGACTTTCTATTTTGTAAAGCGTAGGGAAAGAAAAAAAAGTAAATCCTGAAATTGAACCCAATGCAATTCAGTGAAAAAGCACTTGTCAGTGGCTCAAGGGATTTCAACTTGTAGAAGAGGGGCTGCTCTATGGGTATTAGATGAAGAAAGTGAAAGTGAATTTGATTAGAGAAAGGGAAAGTCACAATAGGACAACAACACGTTTCAAATCCACAGAAAAAGGAGCTTCCCAACTGCTCGGATTCTGGAAAATAAAAGTTTGTTTTCATTGAGACGGAGAAAGCCCTTTAGCTTTTTCTTTTCTTATAACTAGTTTCGGATTTAAAATAAGGAGACAAAATAAGTGCTCGTAAAGGGAAAGGATAAGAATGTGTCGACTTCACTTGAAAAAAAATACGCTCTGGTATAAAACTACGTTGGAGCACGTGGTTTCCTGTTTTGGGATTGACTCTTACTTTACATTCCATGGTGGTGGTACTTTCTCTTAAAATCCTCTTCTTTTTTAAACAAAAAAAAAGAAGTGAAAGCGGACGTTATTATCGGTCCGCTTTCGCCCTCCCAAGGCAGATAACACCTCCGCTGAATATTTAACGCTTTTTTCGGATGATGTCCATGCATTTCATCTTGCCCTTTTCCAAAAAAAATACTTTACTAAAAAACCTTTTAGGTTTTCCATCTGTTTACGGAAATTCCCTTTTATCCCCTCCTTGACTCCGCCTTAGCAAGTATGAGGCTACTACTAGAAAATTCAATGCTGAAATCTTTTTGGATTTTGAAACTGATAAAGTAGAAAGTCAACTTTCTTATGGATCTCTAAGGAGAGGAGGAGGGGACGACGAGTGGTAGCTCAAATTAGTTTTTCTTTTGGAATTGCCTAAGCCTTGCCAACTTTTTTCCTGAAATGAATGGACATGAGAAGGATGGGAATCTATCAGAGACCACAGAATCCATTTTATTAGGGTAAGGCTGGAGCAGGTTTCTTGTACGATTGTAAGAAGGGATTTATTTCTCTACTTTTCTGCTTCCCTATCTATCAAAGGAAGAAGAGAAAGATATGAAAAGTTTTCAGTAAGATTTCACCTCAAAAAGAGAAAGGAGTCAAAGTCTCCTCTGAGACTTTCTCCTTAGGCCAAAAGGACTTTCACCTAGACATGAATTATGCATGGGACGTAGTCTATCCTGTTTTTCTCGGCATTAAACCGAGACTTCCCGCCACATCTACCACCATTTCATCCCCCTTTTTCTTACTATTTTCTATCTCCCTTTCCTGTCGCACTTCTCTATTCCCACTCAAACAAGAGATCACAGCCAATTCTGTGAACAGGAATACCATTCATAAGGGCTACAGTAAAATAAGGCTACAAGCCAAAATGGCAACATAAAAAATCTACGCAACTCCTAATATGTTTTGTACGTAATGTATGTAATTGTACGCGGTAACTATATACATACTTTAATATTTAATTTCAATTTTAAATTAAGACTTAAATTAATTTTAGTTTAAATTTACGTTTAATATTTTTGAATGACAAATTTAAACACGCACTATGTAAACAGACCGTTTTAAATCCTGTTGAGAGGACTTTCACCACTAAAAATCGGGGTTCAGAAGCTCAAACTTCAAATAATATCCGCATGTAAAACACCAAAGCACATTTTTAATGACGAAAAGCAGCTTCCAAAAACTGTGCTTCGATTGTTAGTTTTCACTGCCTCTAAATAATTTTTGGTAAAGTGAATTGCTTCCGCTTCTTTCATTTCCCTTTAGCCTTCCGGGGTAACTTTCTCCGTGCCATCATCCTTAAATGTTTTCTAACCAAATCCTGAAATTTTTTTTATTCAAAAAGGTAAAATCAAAGATGTTACTATAATTTTAACACTTTTGAATTTAAACAAAATTGCTGCTAACATCGAAACCAGATTCTGACAAAGTTTGCTCGCACAATTTTTTTTACAGTTTGGAATTAAGAAAAAATTGAATAGACCTCACGTTAATCATCATGCCAATATCGCGTGCAATATTCCGGGTGAATTGAAAGGTACTGGTTATCGCTTGTTTTGTTTATAGCCAATTTGGTGTAGATTTTGTGGTAAAGCGTTTTGGCGTGATTTTCAAGACCCAAGCTATCAAGATAAAATCAAGATGAATATATTCACTTCTCTTGGACCGCCATTCCGAAACGTGCGGCATCCCTTAAATGTGACATTTTTCACAAACATTTGCTCGAAATTGGTAGTGACAAATAGTATGTGAAGGACGGAGATGGCAGCTTGCTTGTTCACTTGGTATGCTAAGTATTTCCTACTTCGTAGTGACGAGCTTTGAGCCCTAAGCTTAGGACTCTCAACAAGCGAAACATGCCAGAGGATCTTCTAGAACATCATTTCTAGAATTCCTTATTTTCTCCCATATCCCACACCATTAATTTCCTATTCATGATTTCTCAATTTAAGACCTCCCTAACTTATAGCAGCTGCACTCTGATTTGTCGACATTTTACGAAATACGTCTCCAACAGTGTAGTAGATCTTCGTAGGCTTATATTTAAAAAAATAGCATCGAGTGTTCAGAACGGGCGGCAGGGAAAGGTATCTAGCGTTTCATGATTCATGCCAAGTTTCCCAGAATCTCTTCGTCATTATTCATTCTGACACTTCCAGGAAGAAAGTAAAGATAATGTCAGAAGCATTTACTCTGTTTATGATTTCCCACTTTACGGGTAAGCCAAGCCATAATAAAATGAATAATTTATGCCCACTGCCCCATGCTATGCCTAATTGCAAAACAAAGTTTTCAACATATGAAATTGTGCAAATGATTGGATGGGTTAGGTAGTAGTGGTGCTGAAGGGAGAGAATATATTACGCAAAATTTTCTTTCCTTTTGTTCTCTTTTATAATTTTGAATTTAGGAAAAAAAAGTTAGGAGAACGACTAGGGAAATAAATTAAAAGAGTTTCTTCAACTTTAATTAAGAATCAAAAGTCCCTAGCCTCTTCCCCATTTCGTTTTCCCACTTTTTAAATGAAAATGATTTAGAAGTAGGAGACTTTTTACTTCATTTTCATCTGTTCCTTAATAAAAGTTCATGTCTAACTCTCACGACGACAAACCAATCTGCTCACAAAATAAAAACCGTGTCACGATTTCATTTTCAAATGAGACGCGAATATGAATAAGGATGCAAAAAACGCGACGCCGCTCTTTGCCCTTACTACCAAAAAAAAAGTTGACTCATAAATCAAAACCAAGAGTTCAAATGGCGTAAAGATTAGACCAAATTTATCATAAAAGTATGAGTTTTTCTTTGAAGTTAAGAAGCTGATTACTATTTTTTGGAGATTCATGTCCTGGGAAATATGATTAGATTTTTAGATTGAAAAAACAAGTTTGAGAAAAAAGAAAGCACAACCCTATACTCGGAAAACATAAAATATTTTAGCATTTTTTTTTGTAAGGCGACGAAACTGTAGCCAAAATTAAACGCTTGAGTCACTTACATTCAATATTAAAGTAAGCCGCGGCTCGTAAATAAGTAGGGGCGACATCTTGATTACTTCCTACTGCTCCACTACTACTACCAATGGCAGCCAGTAGTTCGTGATCCACAATACAAACAACACTTTTGTTATGGTCTGTTCTGGAAACGTTTTGAAGGAGTAGGGCGCTTCGGGTCAAATACACTTTATCATCATCCAAGTAGTCGGTAGAGAGGGTGCTTCTATTAGTCACATTTTCTGAATTTAGAAACCATGTAATTCGGGGTGGAGGATTCCCACCCTCTACGACGCACTGAATAGAGATGTTGTCTTTTTCTCGATAGGTCACACGCGTTGACGGAACTGAGGACGGGGAGAGGCGACGACCATCAAATTCTAAATGGACAGCTCGCGGTGGTGCTGGAAGAAAAGAGAAAGGAAAATTAAAGATGAAAGGAAAAGTAGGGGGAATGGGGAAAAGGGTTCGAATATTCAAATAGAAAATAGGCGGAAATCCTTTTAAATCGTTTCCTTAGATTCTATGCTTTCTCCATCCAGCTTACTCTTATGGAGGACACGTAAATGATTCTCATTTAAAGCAGGGAGTCAAGTCAACAATCAACACAGTGGGGATGCATCTATTTCTAGCTTCTTTTGTACGTTTAGTGTTCATCTACGACCCCGGTAGTATAAACGAATCGGTCCCAACTATCCCAACTACTAGTAATTTCTTTTGTTTTGTTTTGTTTTTCAAGGAAAAATTATGTAATTAGCCTGACACTTCCCCTCGTTAGTTTTCTAGACTCACCTCAATTTAGTAAAATATTCGTTATTAATACTCATGAACTGGAAAAACTAAAAAATTTGATGTAAATTATGCGGGGGGAATCGTTTTGCGGGAGACCACTTTTCTCTTTTTACGGGTAGCTCCCATAAGAAACTTTCTCCACGGTACACAAAAACTGATGTACCCTTTAAGAATTTTTTTAAAGCGTGTTGTTTCTCCGTTTTCACTTTCTTCATTTCGTTTTTCTTCAAAAACTGTAAACGAGATGAGCCGATTTAAAGACGTCGTTTCCCAACCAGTTTATCGTTCAAGATCCCAAAATTTTCTTTCCAGTTTCTCAGAAAGTCGAAATGAAAAAAGAGAAACGGGAGGAAGTTGAACACGCTGTAAAAAAAAACTCTTTGTGTTATACAGGGAATAGAGAAGGGCATATGCTTGTTCCTGAAACTTTCACCGCAAACTGTTTCCTGCGATAACTGCGCACCTCCTCGTCAAAATTTTTGAGCAGATGATTGTTTGCTTTTGAAAGCTATGTGCTTAATAGTAACTTTATTTAAAAATTAGGGGGAGGTTGCGCAATTACGATAGGGAACCTTTTTCGGTAAAAGTGTTCGACCCAAACATATACCGTTCCCTGTACATAACGTACTGGGTGGATCACTTTGATGGATCACATGGACCATGAAGGAACTTGATTCAGGTAAATTTAAATTCGTGAATTATTGGGCTGAGGAATCGTTTCAATTTTTTTTCGTTCCGTTCCGATACCGACACGAATCAATTGTCTGAAATCTTCCTCAAAACCACCCTAAAACCGAGAATCTCCCCAACCTCTCCTGTTCAATAAGAAATGAGTAAAAGTGAAGATTCCCTCTGCAGAGGACATGAATACGGGAGGAGAAAGTAGGGAAAGTGTATTTGCAATTGTCACTCACCCATAACAACCACCCAAATGGGTTTCGAAATGTGCTCCTTCCCGTCAAACTTAGTTTCATGACATTGCCAAATGCCATTATCCTCTGGCAAAACGTTGTTTATCGTCAGGCGACCCTCGATTGCTCGATTCAGTGTCGGACCCTGAATGGCATAGCGGCCATTGTCAGTTCTTATGGGCTTACTATTAAGGAGCCAAGTGATTCGGCCATACGTATTATTCAGGTCACATTTGAGTTTCAGCTCTTGACCCGGCTTCACTTTCATTTGCGGAATTAGTGGCGGTTCATCACCCATTTCCTCCCCATCATTATAACTTTTACCCCCATGACCCTTCTCCAGAAAAGCAGAAGTTGTCATCGAAGCTGGGGGGCCCTCTAGAAGTGATGCCTCCCCCAATTCGTCCCCCTCATCACTCGCACTGTTTCCGCCGTCTGATGCGGAGATTGCCGACAGGAAGGGAGTTGACGGATGATTTCGGTGGTGTCGCAGGGAATGAGAACACATCACGATGTGACCTAAAAACAAAAGAACACGGTTCAATTACATTATCATGACAAGTTTTAGTTTTCCGCTAACGAAGTGCCTAACCAAGTAACACCCATTACATGACTTTTGTCGTGGTGAAAGCCACTAGGAGTCTCACGTTTCTAGGAATAATTTCAGAAACCTTAAAAAGTCTCACTCTAACTCCCACCCAGCAGTGTCAAAATGGATTTTGAAGTAAACAAAAGAATGTGTAGTGAGGAAGAAGTAACATTTTAATTAAAGCCTTTTAAGAGCTGCCTTTTCTCCTTTTCTAGCAACGAGAAGGACAAGAATAGTCGTAGAAACTTTCTCCAGAATTAATTAAAAGTGTAATTTGTTAATAAGGGTGGAAAACGTGGAGGATTTTATCAGGACTTGTCTCCTCGGGTGGTTCGAGAAGATGAAGTTGTGTATACACTAAAAGCTAAAAACGAAAATGAGTAACCTAGCAGTGTAAAAAGTGTGTAGTATTAGTAGGTTTCGCTTGGTAAAATTCAAATTTTCAAATTGGATTTGACATGGAAGGAATAAAACTCCTTCCATCACCTGATTATATAACTGCGTCTAATCTCTCTCCCCTTTTCTCATCATCAGTATTAAAAATGATTATTTTTAGGCATTGAAGCTCGAAGGCTTTTGACTAACTACAGGAGGGCGAGTAGAGAAAGGGGAGAAAGTGCGGTTCCTTTATTTTCAAAAAAAGAAGATGAAAAGTCATCAGAGCAGAAATAATCTAATCGGACTCTTGGTTGGTTTTTTTGGTAGGAAAATGAAAGTCAAGTGGATAGAAATAGGGAAAGTGAGTTTGAGAAGATAATGGAGTGAAAAGGGAAGCGGCGGGAGAGATGATGGGGGTACAAAACTTTAAAAAAAAATCGTGGAAGCGGGCGTCAAGAAAAGGAAAGTGGATAAAGTCTTTTTTGCAGCATCGACTTGCTTTTGCATTGTCTGCCTCACTTTCTCCTCAGTTTTCAGTCAAAATTCCCTAAAGTCTCATTTATAATTTTTGAAGTGTCTCTTCCGTGGGGGATACAAGACAATGAGAAAATGTAACAGAGATCCACTACTGGTTATTACGTATCATAGAAGTCGAGACCTCTCGTACATACTTCTTACTGTTACACTTCAACAGAACACAGACAGAATTTTTCAAAATTATGAGACGAAAACGACCTACAACACAAAATTTCGACAAAATTTGGATTGTAATGCTTCTTCAAGATCCTGAATCGTAGTTTCTGAGATTTGAATAAGTCGAAGTTGGTTCTATGGGCCCTCCAAATGGCAACTTTCACATCCGGTTTGAAACTTCTTACAAGTATCTCCCTGTAGACCCTCCCCCTTTTCTCTAAAACTGTCTCTTGTTATTCCCATTTTTTCTACCAAAATTCCAAGAATGAAGTTTAAGAACACAATTTTTCTTCCTTTCAAGCTTGAAATCCTGATTTGAACTTATTTACCCCTGATCCCGGCAATAAATCAGGCCTTAAGTTTGTTATATTACATATGCACAGACGTAGTACATAATTTATAAAAGTTAATCAAATGACACGAAGTAAAGAGGATTTTTTTCAAAAGTCGAGACAGGAATGGTTATGGTATAAGTTAAAACTTGGAGAAAGTGTTTGTGTTTTCCAATATTGGCCAATATCGTCAAACGAATATATTTCTTCTTGTAAAATCAAAAGTTTCAAAGTTTGTG
>JABASL010001331.1:0-11308 GCA_019775825.1 Neanura muscorum
CAAATTCCATTTTTTTTAACCTTATCTATCCAAACAAGCCATTATTAACTAGCCAAACAAGCCATTTCTAGGAGGGGATGGATACCGGCACACAAATTATTGTCCACTTTTAGAGTATCCACCCCCGTCCCACGACAGGCTTGTTTGGCTTTTCGAAAAGACGAATTACAAGCCAAAATTATTCAAAAAGGGTGGTCAATGCGGAGCTAAGTACCCATAAATGAAAATGCTTTCACCAGGAATGTTGATAAGATGCTGTGGGAAGTAAGGAGCGGATGGAGAAAAGACATAATTTTATAAGTACAATTTTAAACCCATTTTTCCTAAAATAAAACCCCGGTTTTGTAGGAATGCCGGTGAGTGTTCCAGTTTTATGAAGAAGTGGTTTTTAAGAGGGTTTTAAGGGTTTTCTGTTTTACGAGCCAGTGGGCACGAGAGTTGATAAGGAGTCGGATAATAAAGACTTGAAGTGTTAGAAAATATGGAAATGTGAAACAAAAGAGAACAATAAGGGAGTAGTCTGAATTCATAAGGAACATGGGTAGGGCCATTAATCCTTTTTATGGACAAAAGACTTTCTCCACGTCAACTTTGAGCAAAATCCTACTTTCTCCTAATGTCCAAACTACTAAAAAGTAACTTTCTCCAACAGCCACATTCCCTAGGAACCATAATCATAAACCATTAGGTTCCAGAATAGGGAATCAACTTTCCTCCTTTTACCAAAAGATCATAAACCTCATAATTAGAATCATTATAATCTCCTCATCAAAAACGAGTCACAAGGATTCTTTAGCCTTTCATAACCCCAACTTTCTCTTTTACTGAATTCTATCCTATACTCATCTTGAATATCATTCCTCTCTCAGAATATCAGAGTATCCGAAAACTGATAATGGACTCAAAATCTGGTGAGCCTGAATCTCCTTTTAATAAATTTTAAATTAGATTTGAGATTCCCGCTTTCCTTTTCCTATACAAAAAGAAGTTTCTTACTTCTTTTATTTTATTACCTCACATCTCCTTTCCTTTTATTACATTTCTCTCCTCACTTTTCTCCAGCTTGTAGAAAAGGAAACGGCGGAAGTTAGGAACGGAAGCTTTCCCTTTTTACCACACAAACAAATTTAGTTTCCGACTACCATAAGGCCAAGTCAAGAAAAAAACAGAGGCGTAAGACGTGCTTAGTTTGTTGTACTAGAAACCATTCGGCGTCTAACCTAACTACAGGGAAACCTACAGGGATACCTACAGGGATACCTACAATAGAAAAGGAAACGGCGGAAGTTAGGAACGGAAGCTTTCCCTTTTTACCACACAAACAAATTTAGTTTCCGACTACCATAAGGCCAAGTCAAGAAAAAAACGGAGGCGTAAGACGTGCTTAGTTTGTTGTACTAGAAACCATTCGGCGTCTAACCTAACTACAGGGAAACCTACAGGAGAGGGCACCATTTTGGTTCAAAAACTTTCACCGGAAAATGCTTTCTCCGATAATTTGGCTCCTTGCCGTCAAAGTTTGAACGTTATTTTACACAGCAATGTAACGCTTAAAAAAAGTACTTAGGGCTTAAAATTTGGGGTCAAATTTTGGCCAAAAATTGCACCTAAAGGCGCGTAATTATGATACGAAGCAGTTTCCGGTGAAAGTTTTTGGACCAAAAAAGGCCAAGTCAAGAAAAAAACAGAGGCGTAAGACGTGCTTAGTTTGTTGTACTAGAAACCATTCGGCGTCTAACCTAACTACAGGGAAACCTACAGGGATACCTACAGGGATACCTACAAGGGAGGGCACCATTTTGGTTCAAAAACTTTCACCGAAAAATGCTTTCTCCGATAATTTGGCTCCTTGCCGTCAAAGTTTGAATATTATTTTACACAGCAATGTAACGCTTAAAAAAAGTACTTAGGGCTTAAAATTTGGGGTCAAATTTTGGCCAAAAATTGCACATAAAGGCGCGTAATTATGATACGAAGCAGTTTACGGTGAAAGTTTTTGGACCAAATATGTGCCCCTCCCTGTAGGTTTCCCTGTAACTTAGGTTAGACACCGCATGAAAAGGTTTCTTAAAGTAATAAGAATGGAAAAGTGAAAGCAAGAAAGCTAAGTAGGGGTCTAGAAGATCCTATGAAAGAATAATGGAAAGTCAAGGAATTATGATACGAAGCAGTTTCCGGTGAAAGTTTTTGGACCAAATATGTGCCCCTCCCTGTAGGTTTCCTTGTAACTTAGGTTAGACGCCGCATGAAAAGGTTTCTTAAAGTAATAAGAATGGAAAAGTGAAAGCAAGAAAGCTAAGTAGGGGTCTAGAAGATCCTATGAAAGAATAATGGAAAGTCAAGGTGAAAGTGTAGAGTGATGTGAAAGGGTTCTGAATTGATTAGTTGGACGTGTCAGGGAAGGCTTGTGGGTTCGAAGCGTTTGCTTATGGCTAAAGCGTCATGCGGAGAACGGGTTTTGGGGTGGGGAAGTGGTGGATCCATTATTGACTAGAGAGAATGAGTGAAGTGGGAGGGGGTACAATGGTGGGTAAAGGAGGCATCATTTGGTGCGTAGGTAATCGTAATCGCCTCTGCTCCCCGCTCTTTTTTCTTTCTTTAATAAGATGAGAGCTTCCAAGAAGCTCATGTGAAGTCAAGTAGGAGTTATACAAGGTGGGTACACAAAATAAATTTTTTTAGGCCAAAATACAACAAAAAATGTAGATGTAGGGGATGTAGGAGAAAATAGAAAAAATGAGCACATTCTGTGTAAGAGAAAGGGGAAAGTTGAAAGAAAAGAAAAAAAGAAGAAAGACATTTCCTCCCTTTTTTTACTTCCTCCCAAGACGATGAGGGAAAAAAGTTATAAGGATCCTTCTTCTAAGTACTTACTCCGTCGACTACTACGACTATGAAGAAGACAGACATGCAAATAGAATTTTCCCTCTTTTTTTTTACTTTTTACACTCTACTCCTCGGTTTTCTCAAGTAGGCACCAGAAAAAAAAAGTTGGAAGAAAGCGGAGGAAAAAAATCGATTTGAGTTGAGGGGAAAGAAAGAAAGAAGGAAAAGCACCAGCTGTGACAAAATAATGAAAAAAGAAGAGAAAATTTTGAAGTGAATCACCCGAGAGAAAAGGCTTGGAGAAAGTTCTTTTTCCCTCTTTTCCTTTTGTATATTATGCATGTTAAGTTAAGTGGAGACCCACTTCGGAAGAGCCATAAAGTTGACGTAAGAAAAGAAGTGTGACTTTGTAAATACTTTTCTTTTGGGCAGGGGGGCAGGTGGGTGGGGAGTATAACCTAAACTAAGAAGCTTTTCTTAACAAAAGGAGCATGGAGAAAGTAAAAAAAAAGTTCTTTTCAGGTCATCTTAAAAGTCTCTCCGCGTGTAGTCACTCCTGCATAAAAATAAAAATAAACCTCTTGGCGGTTTTCTCCTTAGGTTTTCAAAGACGTTGTACATAAAAGTGAAAGTTTTCTTTCAAGAACGACTTAGAATAGTAATCCAGCAAGCCCAAAACTCTCGTTTCAAAAACTTGAAACAAAAAAGTTAGGCTTTCAAATTTGCTTTGATTTGATTCAATTCTCCAATTTCCACAAGATCCCAACTCTTTTTTCTACTTTCTAAATCTCATTCCTAAAAAAAACCCTTTCTAGAAAAAGGCGGAGACGAAGCTCCTTCTCGCTAGAATGCATAATGAGATTTGGTTACTACATCTAATCAGTGAGTCCATACTTTCCTTAACTTTCACTGGCTCATATGCTTTCTTTCTCTGTAAAATGCTTTCTTTTTCTATGCTTCCTTTTTTGAAAATGCTTTAATTTTTCTATGCTTCCTTTTTTGAAAATGCTTTCTTTCTCCATGCTTTCTTTTCCATGCGTTTTTTAAAATGCTTTCTCTTTTCTAAAAATCTCCAATTCTGGAATTGGAGCCAAGACAATTGAATTCAAGGAAAAAAGATTTTGACAAGCGATTCCATTTAAGAAATCAAACTTGTGAGCTAGACCTTTTGAAAAAAGAAAATCCCACTTTTACTCTATTTTTTTTTATGTTCTCCTTTTCTTCTCTCTGAATAAAATCAACTCAACCACAAACTTGCGATTTTCTTCCTTTCCTTTTACTTTTCTGAGACTTTCTCCAGACTCCCGAGTTGAGCTATACAGAGATCTTGGGAATCAATTATTGATGAAATTCGTTTCCTTTTTCTATTCTTCCAACCCAGACATTTTCCCTCTTTAGAAGATGAGATTCTTGAGAGAGAGAAAAGTCAAATCCATTATTTCCTTTTAAAAGTGAGCCACAGCCACGAGGCGAGTCAANATTTTCCCTTTTTAGAAGATGAGATTCTTGAGAGAGAGAAAAGTCAAATCCATTATTTCCTTTTAAAAGTGAGCCACAGCCACGAGGCGAGTCAAAAGACTCTCTCAGAGTGTAATCCATAATCCCAAAGTCTCTTGGTTTTCTTCCTCACCTTTCCTAATTCCTTAGAAATGGAAAGTCAAGAGTCAGAGTGAAAGGGTATCCAATATGCATGGACTCACTTTCCAGAACATGAATTAGAAATGAAGGCTTTTCAGTCCATATGGACCTTTCTCCTTTTACTCTCAATCTCATTTTAACACGACGATAGTCTTTAAAGAATTGCTACAGACGCCAGAGAACAAGAAAGAAATGAATGGAGAGTGAAATTCTGGAGAAAGTCACTCGAGCTTACCATTTGTAGACCACTTCATTGCTCGTGCGCTTCCCTACTTTGTGCATTTTTCTATTATACTTTCACTTTTTCTCGACTTTCTCCACTTTTTTTCCCCACTTTTCTTTCCATTTGGCTATTGATTTCCCATTGACAGACGATTAGTTAGTTGATTAGGGGAAGAGAACGCGTGCGTGTTTTTCCCTTGGAATCAATACTTTCCCCAGTCTCTCTTGTAGGAGATAAAGATAAAGACAGAAAAAATCGGAGTGAAAGAAGAGCTAAAGAGGATGAGAAATCCAATGGATTTAATGGTCCTTATTTTTAGAGTTCCCAATTTCCCCCCAATCTGCTCCGATCTTAGCGGAGAGGAGTGAGAGGGGGGGGTCATATATGGGGTAGTTACTATGGAAGTTTTAGTAGTGGTGGACTCCATATGTTCCATCCCATCAGGTACATAAATGTCAGGGGAAAGTTACCCCCCATTTCCCACTCACATAAAATTCCCGGTTGAGTGGATCTCCATAGCCAGAAAAGGGAGACCAAAGGCATGATTCCCCTTTTCAATTTCTATTATAACGTACCCTCTCTATTATCCTCCATTTACATCTTCTATCTCCTTTTACATCTCCCCTACCTCTCACGCCCTTCCGCCTTGCTACCACATGCTTCCAAAAAAAATAAAATTTCATTTGAATGAGATGGAAAATGGTCCATTGGAAAGAGAAAGTCATGGGGTCCTAATGAAATCTTTTCTAGAGAAAAATTGCCATTGGGCAGATGGAGATGGAAAAAGTGAAAGCGGTAGAAAGAAAGTTTTCTAATGCAAAAAGAGAAAGTTTCTCCCTTCCAGAAAAGATTCAAAGCCTTCTCAGCCTCAGCCTCCTCAGTCTTTGAGAAGATTTGGATTGAGTTTGAGTCAGGCTCGAGGGAGTTGAGGCAGGAGTTGATGCGTATCAAAAGAAGGAAAAGAGATGCTGGGGAGATTCTAATGAAATTAAAAATGGAGAAACATGCGGAAAAAAGATACGAGAAACAGGGAGAAGAAACAATCAGAAGGGCCCTTTTATCCAACACCTTCAGGCCTTTCTCCGCACTTTCTCCAACCGCAAGAACTTTGTAATTGGAAAGCAAGCTCAGTCAAATGGAAATAGAAAACTACACTTTACTACTTTCCGACTCTGATTAACTGACGAAGAAGAAATTCATACCTGGTTCATCCACTTTCACTTTGACAACCCACGACGCCACTAACGTTCACTTCACTTTTACTACTCGACTTCCCAAATCCTTCGCTTGGTGAGAAGAGAAAGTGTCCAGAAGCCATACAACCACCAAACTCTCCTTTTACCTTCCTCCTTAGGGAATTTTGTCAAACGATCAACCATCTTTTTTCAAATGTCTTCGTGTCATTCGACAGCGGTTTTCAAAAAAGTAATCGAAATTAGCCGAGAAAGCTCAATGATCAATTAATCTTCTACAAAAACAACCAGGCTCAAATTACAAAAAAGTGAATGACGTTTTACAGCTCATTATCTGACAACCGCAAAAGGAACGCACTTACGTAAAAAACAGTGAAAAACCGCTCAAAATGGACTTTATAATAAGAATAAGAGTTTCAAAGATCGTGTAACTTTCTCCACTTTCTCTTTTTCATTTTTATTTTTTCATGAAAAAAGTGAAAGCGGAGAAAGCTGAACACGCTTTGAAAAAATTCTTGATATAATTTCAAAGGAATTAAATAAATTTTACAACTTTCACCACTTTCTCTTCTTTCATTCCGTTTTTCTAAAAAAAACTGGGATAAAATAAGCCAGAAGACGCGTCTTGGACGACCAGCCTATTGTTGAAGATGAAATCCTGAAATTTTTTGCAGTTTCTCGGAAAACCGAAAAAAGAGAAAGCGGAGAAAGTTGTACTAGCTTTATAAAACCCTTTTTTGGGTGAATGCACTTTGGTGAATTGGCATAAATTTTTCCCGTGGTTATTGCAAGATGAAGGCGTTGATACTATAATGTATATTTTATGATAAATTGTAACAGTAATTGCCATTTTGAAAGTGAGAGCTTCAGTAAAAGCTGAAGTGGGTGACATAATTATCATCAAATCAGTTTGAGTTTATGGGAAATGGTGAAAGTGCTGAAAGATTTTGTGCGCACTTCCTTCTCAATTTAGAAAGAGACTAGTAGTGAAAGTACTTTTCCTTTATCGTTTTCAGTGTAGTGGGAACATAATACTTTGACCATTACTTTCTCTGTCTTCCTTTCTCTGAAAATCCTTGGAAGAAATATCCGCACTCTCTTAACCATCATCATCCTTTCCCATTTCCTTTCCAATTCTAAAAGAAAAAAATTGTAAAATGGAGTAAAGGAAAAGGCTGTTTATTTCTCTAAATTACATTTCCTAGGCTCTAGATCTTCTTTCACTGAAAGTGGATTTCTACTTTCTCTTTCCTTCCCTCGTGTCCTTCTGTTCCCTTTCTTTTTATTATCTTTCCTAAAATTTAGTTGTAAAAACACTACGAGAGATCAACCCCATCTCATCATCATCATCACTTTTCTCTTTAGTTTCGTCTCAGCAGAACGTGGGAAAGGAGGCGACGGAAAAGCAGATGGGACTTCCAAAAAAGACGAAGCCACTTTTCTTTACCAAAATTTTCCAGGGGAAATTTCCGGAGAAAATTTCCAGAGAAAAGCTCAGAGAAGACTCCAGGAAAGCTAGGAAGAGTAAATTGGATTCCGTTACTATAATTTACTCAACGTGTATTAGATACCCGATTAATGTGCCTCCATTTCTCCATTTTGTCTCATTTTGTCATAAGTAGAGAAAAAGATCAATAATAAACAAGGCCACCCTCAGTGGTGTAGCTCTTTGACATGACTAGTCTGTTTTTAGACATTAAATAGCTGTAATTGACGTACTAAATATAAATTTTCTATGGATTCAATTACCCATACAAGTTAAGAAAAATACAGAGTGTGTCAAATATTTTACAACTTTCACTACTTTCACTTTCGTAATGGAGTGTATTTTAAATAGTCAAAAAAGTGGTCGAACCAAATAGTCTAGACCATGACTTTCACTCTATTCACAACTCTGCTATGCTTCTTGCACGGAGCAGAATTGTAACAAAAATGAAAGTTGGAGTCACGGCTATTTCGTTCCACACAGGAGAGGGCATACTCCTACAACCAGTATTGACCCTAACTTTCACTTTTTCACAACTCTGCTCCGTTTTTTTCACGGAGTAGAGTTGTAAAAAAAAGTAGAAAGTTGGGTCTCCGTTATTTAGTTTTGCAAAAGGGAGGACATACTCCACCAACCAAATACTCGAGACCCCGATTTTCACTTTTTGCACAACTCTGCTGTTTTTTACATGAAGCAGAGTTGGAAAAGGTGAAAGTTAAGGTCTCTACTATTTGGTTCTAAAGTAAAGCAATTTATTTGAATTTATTATTTTTTAAATCCTGAGCATTTGAGAAGTTTATGTGAGTTGCTTGAATTTCCACATAACGGTTTTTAAGATATGTACAACATTTTATATTTTTGAGGAGAAAGTAGTAGCACTAATTTCGTGTCTCACTGTACATTTAAGTTTGAATAAGAACCGAAAAGTTTGACGTTTGAAAAAGTTAGTATGAAAAAGGAAACAAGATTGTTGTTTGTCTTTGGACACGCGATATTGTTCACTTTTCCCTTCGTTCGTTTAGCCCCTGTCAGCGTCATTGTTCCAAGAACATAAAAATCAATATTTTTTTTTGAAAAGGGAAAGTAAACAATTTGAGAGAGAGAAGACTAAGGTTAGGGATGTTAATAATTCAGTGACACATGGACAACCCTAGTCCTCACTATGTCAACTCAACCAGTCATAATTCATCAAGGCTTTATTTCTGGTTGACCAGAAGTTACATTTTGACAAGGTAGTAGTAGCAAACCACTCAACCGCCTTTCCAGCCACCACCACATCAACTCAGCCCACTTAACATCAAACTATCATCACACTTCAAACGAACCTAATTCATGACACAAACAACTAAAAATAAAATTAAAAGTTCAAACCATCCGTCCAAAACTGCTAATTCTCAGTTCAATTGACCCTAACTGTGACCCAACTAAATTTAAGAGTTAATTTTCTAGGGAAACTTTCCCTGGCCCTAAAACCGAACCCTTTTGAAATTTAATTTGTTTAAACACGCCCGTCGTAAAGCGGGCTAGAGAAGTTCGGCGGTGTTGTGGTTTGGCCTAAGTTGTTGCCCTTATTGGGTCAACTCAGGTCAAATCCCAACCTCTGAATAGTAGGCTTAAGGCCAAAACGTTATGAGAAACGGCTTAAGGCCAAGAAAAACTCAAGACGTTAACCTTTGACCTACGTATTGTAGTATAGGAATAAAGTTTTATTTAAACTTTTTAAGATTTGTTCGGCCAGAGCTTTGCTCTGGTCGGTAATTGAATTGTAAGTCATTTTTGGGTACATAGTTGTCTTGGCTTTTATAGCCAAGGACTGGGTCCTTAATGTTAGGGTGAATTTTAGGGTGAAAACTAACAAGAATGAATAACCTTAAACAAGAAGCTAACTAACTTCCCTAGTTATAATGTGTTGTAACCTACTCTAGTCTGTAAACATAGCTGTGATCACTCTAGTCTCTGGGGCACTGACCTCCTACCGTAGGTAGAACCCGGATCTTACCTAACTAACGGTAACTGACTTGACAGCTACGTTGATATCAAATAGAGATAACAGTTGACATGTGATGACCTAACTTAACCTAATAAGGGTCAATGGCTTGCCTCATAACAGCGGTCTGCAGCTAGTGCGGAAAGGCGAATGAAACACGGGACAATTTATTAATGGAGTGTGAATTCTACGGAGTGCTGAGGTTAATTGAACTGGATAAGAGTCATCTTACTCAAGATTTAAATGATCTTTCTCTAAAAAAAATTCCTGCGTTTGTCAAAGGCACAAAGGTCAGAAGAGTAAAGCGCTCTCACTGAAGTAGTTACTATAATGTGCTTGATTGCGGCCTGGGCAGTGTGGATGGCAATAGTTTCCTATATAGCTATCACCTACCATCCTCATTGAGAAGGGGAGGTTTGAGGAGTCCTCAAACATAGTAGGACGGGCTTGTTGGGCTTTCATTATAAATTTCTAAAATTCATATCTAAGAATCTTCTTCAAACGGCTGGTTTTATAATAAGGCGAAGACTTGGATTACATTAAGGGTTTTAATTTACTGAGTATAGTTTCTGTTTTAGGGCTTGAGTATCAAATTTAGGAATTAGTAAGTGATTCCATACCTGTTTGTGCATCTCAACATTAAGGCCATAGGACATCTCATAGTACTGAAATTTAAAACCAAATCAGTTAGGTTAGAATTATGTAAATGATGAGGGAAAGTTGGGTAAAAAAGTGTGACGATGCTTAATAACAGAGTGGAAAATAAGGGAGTTGTTAGCAAAGCAGAACAAGGCACAGTCATTAATTAATCACCAAACGCGCTTTAGTCTTTATAACTTCCAGAGCAAACAGAGGCAAAGTTGTACAAGGTGGCCCAATTTCTACTGCAAAATTTGTACAATCACACCAGCCGCCAGCACCAGCCACAAAAATTTGGACCACCTTGCATTTTACTTTCCCTAAGTTCCAGTATGCAAATAAGAAGTTTGCGTGAGTGATGGTGGATGTGCGTGCATAGGAATAAGCCATCAGCCTCTAACATGCTAATGAGGAACTCTCACAGGACTTTCTACTACACACTTATTACGCAGAGTATTTTACTACTTTACTACCCAAACAAGAGCAAACATACAAAAAAATATTTCATATTAAGCAACACAAGAGAAAGCATTTTGAAATTAAACCAAGCGAAAGACCGCGGGCTCCCTCAATTTTAATTTTTCACTAAAAACTTTCACCGTAAACAAGCTTTCACTCCAAACCTTAAACCTCAAAACCTATTGTTCGGCTATTTTTTAGCAGGAAAAGCACAACGTAAATATTTCTAAACTTTCATTTTCACTTTCACCGAGGGGTGACTTAGGGTCCAAATATTTGACACCTGGAGCCTGGGGGAGTGTAATCCAATGAGTGTGATATGCTTAGCAATTAGATCCTGACCTTGAAGAAGGGCCGAGGGGCCCTTAGGGCAGGTTAAAGTACTCCTTAGCTTGGTTTGGCTTTTGTGAATAAAATTATTATCCAAAAGTCTCATAAGGGGCCCTTAAAAGGGCTCGCACCAGGAAAATGAAGGGAATTGCTCATCATCTTATTCATGAGGAGCAGGAAATATGTAAATGACTCAGCCCAAATCAAACACAAAGTACTCAGAATTAGGCTCATCTTCCAACCCCTACAGAAGCTTATTTTCCAAGTGTGGGATGTGGGCTTAACGGTTTGGATTTTCGTGCTGATGAGGAAAAGCGACATTTATTCACATGTCCTCAACTTAAACAAACAAAACCTGCGGCAAGCCGCTTCAGCTTCAGCTTATAACTTTGCCCTCTGCCTCTACACATTCAAAAGTGAAAATGGATTTGGATCGTTACATTAACGCTCAAGCGTATAGAAGAGGGGAATAAAAGACACTCAAGCATGGAGAAAGTCAAGACGCAATCAACCTTCGCGCCTAAATT
>JABASL010001332.1:0-11308 GCA_019775825.1 Neanura muscorum
GGATGGTCAAACTAAAATTACAAAATCTCTAAAAACCGTTTGTTTCAAACGTTGAAAAAAAAACAATTAATTAAAATTAATTAAAACAAAACTAAACATATTTACGGAAATTTCGAATTTACGTTTTCTATGGAACTAAAATTTTTTTACTTTCAGTTCATTCGGCTCGGCGGCCTTACTGGCTGGTGTGGTGGAAGTCATGCAAAGGGTGGCAACTCCGTACTTATTGATTTGAAAGCTCCTACAATTGTTAGCGGCTTCAGAACGGCTGGAGTCCTAAAAGCTGGTGGACAACATGCTTATGCAACTGGAATTCGAATTCAGGTAAGAATTTAATTTTAAAAAATTATGTTGATTTACTATAACTGTACTGTGTCATTTTGCTAAGAAGGTAAATCCAGAATTTTGGTATAACCTTTGACATTTGATTACGTTTTATATTCCTGTAGTATGCGAATGAGTTGACAGACCTCTTCAAAGACTACGCAAATCCAGATAAAACATCCGTTGAATTTAGAATTTTAGAACCCACTCTTTCTGTGCTCAAAATTCCAAATCCAATTGAAGCTCGCTACGTGCGGCTTGTAATTGAAGACTATCAAGGAGCTCCGTGCCTTCAGACTGAACTCATGGGATGTACTCGAATGGAATGTGGAGATATTAATGAATGTTCGACCAAGAATGGTGGGTGTCATCAAAAATGTATCAACAGTCCAGGAGGATCAAGCTGTTCTTGCAATGTTGGTTTTGAATTGTTTACACAAAATGGTACGGCGGGCTTTAACATTGAATCAACGGAAACTGGGAAATTAGATGGCGACCACTACAGAATTAACAAAACTTGTGTGCCAAAACTTTGTCCAAAATTGAATGCACCAATCAATGGGCTTCTTCTCTCAACTAAAGAAAAGCATCACTTTGGAGATCAAGTTTCATTTCAATGTAACTTTGGATATGTTATCGCTGGAAATTATGGGCTCCAGTGCACTTCGAACGGTGTCTGGAATGGCTCTGTCCCAGAATGTCAACGTAAGACAAAAATTAATGTGTGAAATGGAGTATTCTTTTTTAATTTTGAGCTCTTTATGAACTTTTTTAATATTGAGCTCTTTATGAACTCTTTAAAAAAATTTGAACTTTAAATAATTTCATCGCTTTTGTTTTCTTTCAGCGGCAAAATGCGTGCCACTACAAGACGAGCCATCTGAAGGTCTCACGGTTAACCGACCACACGAGAACGAAATTTTGATTGGCTTTCAAGAAAACGTAACCTTTACTTGCGCTCAAACCGGGCGACCCCTCCGGTCATCTCTTACAGCACCCTTTCGTCAATGTGTCTACGATCCGAAACCAGAGTTTCCGGATTACTGGCTCTCGGGAGCGGCTCCAGAATGTCCAAAAGTTGATTGTGGATTTCCGGTCGAAACACCTGGAGCTGAATATGGACGCTTTGGGGATACTTATTATCAATCTTCGTTCTTTTTTGGATGTCAGGATACTTTCCGATTGGCTGGTCAGTCTTCAAAGAGTGACAATGTAGTGAGGTAAGGCTATATGAAAACAAAAATTTCAACTATTGTCCAAATTTTGAAATTTTGAAACACGCTCAGGTGCCGTGAGGATGGAGTTTGGGATTTTGGAAACTTGAGATGCGAAGGACCAGTTTGTGAAGATCCTGGTCGCCCACCAGATGGGATTCAAATTTCAACGACTTACGAACAGGTATAAACGAAATACCAAACAACAAAAATCGCTGTTTACAAGTTTTTAATTCTCCGTAACTCATAATTAATTTAAAAATTGTAGAGCGGTGAAGTATTATTTGAATGCGAGCGCCGTGGTTATATTCCAATCAATCCTTATCCAATCACTTGTGTGCGTGATGCGGAATGTAAAGTCATCAAACCACTTGGAATTGCTTCTGGAATAATTCCTGATGGGGCTATCAACGTTACAACAGAAAGGTATTACGATTTGATGTCATTTTAATTAATTTAAAATCGAATTAATTCAATTATTCATTAAATTCAGCTACGCGGGTTTACAGTCGTATGAATAATTTAGCCGTTAATTTAGCCGTTTATTTATATTTTCTATATTTGTGTATTTTGTTAGATCTAACTACGAGGGAAGAAACGTTCGTTTGAACTCTGCTACCGGTTGGTGTGGTTTACAAGAACCTTTCACTTATGTGACAGTTGACCTCGGGAAAATCAATCGGGTCAAAGCAATTTTAGTAAAAGGAGTCATTACAAACGATGTCGTTGGACGACCCACGGAAATCCGATTCTTTTATAAACAACACGAAAATGAAAATTTTGTAGTCTACTTTCCAAATTTTAATTTAACAACCCGAGAACCCGGAAATTATGGTGAATTAGCAATGATCACGCTTCCACAATCCGTTCAAGCAAGATTCGTTATTCTTGGAATTGTCAATTATCTGGAAAATCCTTGCTTAAAATTCGAACTTTTGGGATGTGAGGATGAACGAGATGAACAAATTCAATTGGGTTGGGACTTGGGATATCCAGTTTGTGTTGGTAAGTTCATGCGCAGATTCAAAATTGTGGCCATTGCCCAAAAGCAGCAGAGTACCTGACCTTAATAAAATCGTCCAAAATGCAAATTTAATTTTGGAATATTTTTTCTAGATAACGAACCACCAGTTTTCGAAAACTGTCCCGACACACACATTGTAGTACAAAAGGGAGCCAATGGCCTTGAACCGGTCAACTTCCCAGAGCCCATTGCCCACGACAACTCGGGAACGGTAGCCCGAATGGAAATCCGACCCGCTGGATTCAAAATGCCATTCACTGTTTTCGAGGATATTGTTGTAGAATACTTGGCCTTTGATTTTGATGGAAACGTGGCCATTTGTCATATTAATATTACCATTCCAGATGATACACCGCCCCAGTTAAGTTGCCCGAGAAGCTATGTCGTTGAACTAGTGGATCAGCAACCAAGTTATCAAGTCTACTTTAACGAAACCCGACGAGCGATTAATACTACCGATGCTTCTGGCCCCGTTAACATTGCCTTCATTCCCGAGAGCTCAATTATTCCTATTGGTGGATTTGAAAATGTTTCAGTTGTTGCAAGTGACAAGCACGGAAATCAAGCTACATGTAACTTCCAAGTCCAGGTCGTGCCCTTACCTTGTATTCAATGGGAACTTGGACCACCAGTCCACGGTAGACTTCACTGTGACCCAAGTTCTGAGGGAATTGACTGTGCAGCAACATGTACCAAAGGATATCGCTTCACTGATGGCGAAAAAGTCAAGAATTTCAAATGTAACAGCCGAACACGGAGTTGGTCACCCACTCGTGTTGTTCCGGATTGTGTCACGGAGGATACAGAAATTGCAAGATATCAAGTGAATGCGGTTGTTCGGTATCGGGCTAACGGCGCTGTTCCACAATCTTGCTTGTCCCAGTATGCGGATCACTTCCGAACGTCACAACCAGGATTAAGTCCAATCCTATCTCATCAATGTTCTGCCGTGAATGTCAACACAAACGTTACTTTTGTGGATACCCGCCCACAGCTAATTGAAGAAAACGTGGTTCAAATGACATATGTTCTCCAAGTGGCTCCCGCCGTTCGTCAAAATCAGGTCTATGACCTCTGTGGCTCAACTCTCAATCTCATATTTGACCTTTCCGTGCCACAGTCCTCAGAAGTATTGGATCCGATTCTAAATGTCAATTCCCTGGGTAATCATTGTCCACCCCTAAGAGCTCAAACTTCTAAAATTGGGCGTGGCTTTACGTGCGGGACAGGAGAAGTTCTAAATACGGAAACGTCAAGCGTACCACGGTGTTTGCATTGCCCGGCCGGAACTTTTGCGACCGAGGGCGAGAAACAGTGTACCACGTGTCCAAGAGGTTTTTATCAAAGTCGTGCTCGTCAAGGCGCATGCTCGCGCTGCCCTCCTGGAACATACACAAGAGAACAAGCATCAAAATCTGTGGATGAATGTATTCCAGTTTGTGGTTTTGGAACATACTCTCCTACTGGATTGGTTCCTTGTCTAGAATGTTCTAGAAATTCATACAGTGGTGGACCACCCCCAGATGGATTTAAAGAATGTCAATCATGTCCACCCATGACCTTTACATACCAACCAGCAGCCCCAGGGCCCGAATACTGCCGAATGAAATGTCAACCCGGAACTTACTCACCAACTGGTCTGTCACCTTGTGGTCCTTGCCCTCCCGGATTTTACCAAACCAAGGAAGGTATGATCAAGTGTTTGGAGTGTCCCAGCGAATCGACTACTGTCAAACCTGGAGCAGCATCCAAAGAAGAGTGTCGAGCAATCCCTTGCACGGATGACTATTGTCAGAATGGTGGTCTCTGCGTACCGCAAGGACATAGGGCAATGTGTTTCTGTCCAGCTGGATTTACTGGAGCCTTTTGTGAAACGGACATTGACGAGTGTCAGAGTCAACCATGCTATAATGGTGCAACTTGTGTGGATGAACCACAAGGATATTCATGCCACTGTGCAACTGGCTACTCTGGAATTAATTGTCAAGATCAGGAAAGTAATTGTCGAAATGAGACGTGTCCGGAACAGGCCATGTGTAAAACTGAGCCGGGAATTGGGAATCATACCTGTTTGTGCAAGAATGGGTACACTGGAACGGATTGTGATGTGACCGTGAACCCTTGCACAATTGCTGGAAATCCTTGCGAGAATAGTGCAATGTGCATACCATTGTTACAAGGAAGATTCCGTTGTGAATGTCAACCTGGTACGCTAGTTTTATGATTTTATTAATATAATTTATAAAATAATATATTTCCTTTATATTATATTATTTTTAATTAATTTATTTTATTTTTGTTTAATTTTTTTTACGGCCAGGTTGGGATGGACCACTCTGTGAAAATAACATTGACGATTGTGCTGAACTTCCTTGCTTACTCAATTCCAACTGCACTGATTTAGTTAACGACTTCAGTTGTTCCTGTCCCAGAGGATTTAGTGGGAAGAGATGTCAAACCAAAGTTGACCTTTGTGCCTCTGAGCCCTGTCGCCACGGCTTATGTATTGATCGTCTCTTTGACTATGAATGTGTCTGTGACAAAGGATGGTTAGGACCCAACTGTGACCAAAACATTGACGAGTGTTCCAGAGACCCGTGTGAGAACGATGGCGAGTGCGTCGACGAAATTGGAGGATATAAATGTGTCTGTGAGCCGGAATTTACTGGAAAAAATTGCCAACATCGAATTGACGATTGCGCAAGTCATCCATGTAAGGCTTTGGGTTCAATTTATAACTCAAAATATCTGATTAATTGAATCTTTACTCTCCTTTTTATTTCTTCAAGGTCAACACGGCGGAACTTGTACTGATCTCTACAATGGATTTGAATGTACTTGTCGGCCAGGTTTCGTTGGTAAGATAATAGTACAAACTAACGTTATTTTCCCGCTAAACTAACTAACAACACTATAACCCGTTTTGAGCCATCACTTTTGACTTTTAGCTTTAAATAATGTCAAGGGTCAATATTCTGGAATCTAAAGTGTGCTTTATAATTTGTAGGAATTCAATGCGAAGCAGAAATTGACGAATGCTTGAGCAACCCATGTTCGTCGGAAGGAACTGAAGCATGTGTTGACCTTGACAACAAATTTGAGTGCCAGTGTCGACCGGGTAAGTTTCAAATTATACTTTCCTTAGCAGCTAATTGCCAATTAGCTGGTCAAAAAAATTAAACATGAACACTGAGCTGAACACAATTAAATTAGTAATTGAAATGTGATCAGTGTTCGACACTTGGTTTACCATACCAATGTTAATTAGTTAACCCGCAAAGTATAATAACTTTTAATTTATTTTAAGGTTACTCGGGTCCTGCTTGTGAGGTCAACAATGACGAATGTGAGAACGTCGAATGCTTGAACGGTGGCACTTGTGTTGATGGAGTGAACGCATTTACGTGCCGTTGCCAACCGGGCTGGACTGGAAAAACTTGTGGAATTGATATTGGCTTCTGTGATTCAACTCCATGCAAAAATAGTGCCGAATGTATCAATCTCTTTCAAGATTATTTCTGCGTCTGTCCTTCTGGAACTGATGGAAAACAATGTGAAACAACACCGAATCGATGTGTTGGTGATCCTTGCATGCATACTGGCACTTGTAAAGATTTTGGGTCCGGACTCAATTGTACTTGCCCAGTTGACTACACGGGAATTGGATGTCAGTATGAATTTGACGCTTGCGCAGAAGGAATTTGCAAAAATGGAGCTCATTGTGTGGATAACGGGCCTGGCTTTACGTGTCACTGTCCCGAAGGCTTCCGAGGAAGATACTGTGAAGAAACTGTTCCAAACTGTAAACCGAATAGTTGTCCTCCAACGGCGACTTGTGTTGACCTCACGGATGGATTCTACTGCAAGTGTCCATTCAATTTGACCGGAGAGGATTGTCGGAAAAGTAAGCTTCTTTTAAAAAAATTAGGATAAAATTTAAATAATTCCACACTCTTAAAATCTGAAATCGCTGAAATTTTTCTTGGTAGTAAGGTAATTTTTGATTAATTGATCGATATGGACTTATTTCGCATTATTTTGTGGGTGGTTTTTAATTATACATTTTACTTTTATTTGCAGCGATTCAAGTAGACTACGACCTTGTTTTTACTGACGACGAAGGAACTGGCAGCGCTCAGCAAGCAGTGCCCTTCAATTTGAATACGAAAGATTTTAGTGGCTTTTCGTTGAGCGCATGGGTCCGATTTACGCATCATGACGATACAGGCACATTTCTCAATTACTACATCGTAAATTCAGGAATTTCTACCCGAGGGCGCCGACTCGCAATTCAAGCCCATTCAGCCGGAATGCTTGTTTCCATATACGAAGATGTACCAGAAGTTTATCTACCATTCAGAGATTATGCTCCTGTCAATGACGCCCAATGGCATCACGTTACACTCATTTATGACAAAGAAAATTCGTCACTTATTCTAGTCACAGATGGACTAATCGCTGGCAAAACTCATAATTATGGTTCCGGAAAAGAGTTTCCAGAATTCGGTTGGATTTCCCTAGGGGCCCCGGCTACGGAATCTGGACGTGCTCCTCAAGATTCAGGATTTCTGGGAGCTTTGAGCCGAGTTCAAGTTTGGAATCGTCCTCTCGATTTACAAAAAGAAATTCAAAAACAAGTACGCGGTTGTCGATCAGAATCTGTAATTTATACTGGACTTATTCTACCCTGGAATGGATATGATCGTATTTCTGGTGGGGTTGATCGTGTTGTACCATCAGCCTGTGGGGAGAGAGTTTGCCCACCTGGATTATCTGGAACAAGATGTGATGTCATGAACATGGATAAAGTGCCACCAATTGTTGCTCATTGTCCCGGAAGTATGTGGGTAACAACAAAGAATGGATCAGCCACGGTCACGTGGGATGAACCCGTATTTACGGATAATGTGGGCGTGGTCCGAATTGAAGAAAAACAAGGATTTCGACCGGGTCAAACCCTCCTATGGGGAAATTATGACATCGCTTATGTTGCATACGATCAGGCTGGAAACAGTGCCATGTGTCGGTTTAAAGTCTACGTTTTATCTGAAATTTGTCCATCATTACCGGAACCGGATGGTGGGACTCAAGATTGTAATGGGTGGGGCCCCGGCGGTCATTTTAAATCTTGTGAAATTAATTGCCATAATGGGTTAAAATTTTCGCAGCCCGTTTCCAAGTTTTATGCTTGTGGAGCTGAAGGTTTCTGGCATCCGAGTCCAGATATTGAGCGTCCTCTGATATATCCATCCTGTACTGGTAAGCATTTTACGCGGATAATTTGATTACGGAATTCAAATATGGCGCCATAATATGAATTCGAATTGCCGATTGCACCTTTACATTATTTTTTTAATTTGTAGCCTCAAGACCAGCTCAGCGTGTATTCAAAGTCAATCTTCAATTTCCAAGTCCCGGACTCTGTAATTCAGCCGGACAAGGAGTATTAAAAGAAAGAATTAAATTGGCCATTGCTAAATTAAATCAAGATTGGCGATTCTGCGCATCAAAAACAAAGGATAATTCAGATTGTCAAGATCTTAATATTGGAGTAAACTGTAACAAGAAAGCAAGAAATTTACGAACACGCCGTGACACTCCAGACACAGAAGATGTATACGATGTTTCAATTAGTTTTCCCGCTCAGAGTGATCCTGTAATCAATGTGAATACAAATGAACGTACAAATGTTCAGCGATTACTCCAGACCCTTATTCTAGAAAAAGATGCCTTTGACGTTCGGGATGTTTTACCCCATACGGCACTTGACCCTTCAAGTTTGCGTCTCGTACCCGACTATGCGTGTTCCCCGGGACACGTTGTAATTGGTACGGACTGCGTTCCCTGTGCCTCTGGCTCCTACTTCAATACCATCAACGGAACGTGTGATGTCTGTCCCATGGGGAAGTATCAAAGCCAAACGGGTCAGTTGACCTGTGTACCTTGTCCTGTTATCGTGGACAAGCCAGGGGTGACAAAAATCCTTGGAGCTAAGTCACCAAAAGAATGCAAGCAACGCTGTAGTCCAGGAAAATATTTTGATGAAGGTGCGGAACTTTGTAAGAGTTGTGGTTATGGACAATTTCAACCGGATGAAGGACAATTCAATTGTAAATTATGTGGCCTCGGAAAAACGACACGAACAATGGAGGCCGTGTCAGAATTAGAATGTCGGGACGAGTGTCCAAATGGAGAGCAGCTTAGCGCCGAAGGAATTTGCATAGCTTGTAAGCGTGGAACTTATCGAACGCAAGGTGCGCATGCGGCCTGTGCCTCCTGTCCGCTTGGAAGAACAACGCAAGGAACTGGTTCGGTTTCAGTTGACGACTGTACACTTCCAATTTGTTCAGCTGGTTAGCTTAATATTTTCATAAACATAATCTTAAACTTAATTGAAGTCAATTTTTGTACAGCGCTGAGGTTTTTCTAAAATCGTTTTGTATGTTCCTAGGATCCTATTTGAATGTTACCTCCAATCGCTGTCAATTATGTGAGAAAGGAACTTTTCAACCAGAAGATCAACAAACATCCTGTCGTGCCTGTCCCTCTGATACACCATCAAGCGTTTCTGGAGCGGTAAATTTCGATTCATGCTTCTGCGCATTACAAATAAGCAACTATGAGCCGTTTTCTAATTTTTTGAATTTTTTAAAATTAGACAAAGATTGAAGACTGTTCTGATCCTTGCAATGTGGATGGCGTAACACCACTTTGTGATAAAAATGCAAATTGTCTCGTTGACCCATTATCAAATGACCTTGTTTGTAGATGTAAACCAGGTTTCACGGGTCCTGGAACGTTCTGTACTGGTGAGAACGCTGGGGATTACAAAATCATTTGTTATATCTAATTTTAATTTAATTTATTTTTCTTTATTGTCTGTTATTCTTTTTAAATAGATCTCTGTGACGGATTCTGTTTGAACGAAGGAACATGTCACAAGGATAAGAAAGATCAGCCATTCTGCGAGTGCATTGGTAGCTTCGTTGGGCAACGGTGTAAAGAAAAATCAGATTTTGCGTATATCGCTGGTGGAATCGCTGGAGGTGTTATGCTAATTCTACTTATAGTTCTACTTATATGGATGATTTGCGTCAGGTAAATTTGATAATTTTCAATTGTTTTCAAATGATTTAAATGATTACCAATTCTGAATTTTGTAATTGCAGGTCAACCAAACGTCGCGAACCGAAGAAATTACTAGCAGGGTCAACAATTCCAGATCCTACAGGTGGATCTCAAGTGAATTTTTACTATGGCGCTCAAAATGGCGCCCCTTACGCTGAAAGTATTGCGCCATCTCACCACTCAACGTATGCGCACTATTATGATGACGAGGAAGATGGCTGGGACATGCCAAATTATTATAATGAAACCTACATGAAAGGTCAGTAAGTTCAAAGTACTTATTATCCCAACTATAAACAAAGTTTTAACCCAAAAACTAAAACTAACCCGTTTTAACCCTACAACTAACAAGTTTTTAGGGTTATTTTATAAAGTCCTTAACTGTGTTAACTGTACTTTTCCTACTGCTAACAGTTTTTAAAAATTGGATTGATTATTTTAATATTTTGCAGAAGGGTTCGGTAACGGACAGCTCAATAGCCTGGCCCGTTCTAATGCAAGTATTTATGGAAATAAGGAAGACTTGTATGACAGGCTAAGGAGACACGCTTACCAAGGAAAGAAAGGTAAGGGTACCAAAAGGGTCCTCTTCAAAAATTATGTTTATGTTAATTTTAATTATTAAAATTTGTTAGTTTTTCGTATTTTGAAAACTTTTAAAAATTGCTTTTCCCTACCTAATTTTTTACTTTAATTTTAGCTGAGAAAAATGGAAATGGAAACGATACAACAAGTGACAGCGATGCTCAATAATTTTTTAGAAATTCAAATCCAATAAGAAAAAAGAAGTCTTTTAAATTCCCTCATCGTTCAATGCAAGTTACACACAAAATTCTGGAGCCGTTTTGTATAATACTCTCCTCCATACCTCGAATTCTTAAATTCAAAATCTCCCTCCTGCCAGAAATATCCAGAAGCCATTATTTGTGTGCAATGGAGTCAACTAATATCCGTAGAAGAATTTTTTTATCATGCAAAACAGATAAAGAGGCTTTTGTCTTGCCTCAAATTTGACTGAATTGTTGTCTCTAATTATCAATATTAATTTATAGGAACATTATCAAAGGTTTAGCTGAACAAATGTCTGGAGAATTTGTATTTGTTGTCAATTTTGTATAATTTTAATTAATTAACTAATAATCTTTAATTCTAAGGGGTCAACTGTATGTGCCTAATTTACAACATTTTAATATTTTAACTCAATCCTCAACTTTCCTTTTCAATTGGATTTTTTTTATTGTAGGGGAAAACTATTGGGTATTTTGTTTAATTTATTTTTAGTGTTCTTGTTTTAGGTAAGAAATAGTGTACATAATAGGGTAAACGTGTAGATAAATAATTTATAAAAAATTAAATTTTCCCCCTTGTGCTCAATTTAAGTATTGAGTTTTTAGTATAACTTTTAGAGGTGAAATACAATCAATTTGGAGCAAGAACAGAATTGACTTAGAATTTGTTCCTGTTTCCGTCACTAATATTTTTGTAATTATTTAATTAGTTAATGTAATTTTCTAGTTTTGCATGGTTGTAAACTAAAATAAATAAATATAAGAAAGACTTAATAAATATTAATTTGTTACATTTCACAAACATTGGCAAATTTATCCGGCACTTCAAT
>JABASL010001333.1:0-11308 GCA_019775825.1 Neanura muscorum
AGTCCGTTATAACGGACAGTCGTCTGTGTTAAAGCCCCATAAGAGCAATCAACACTCCGAAAAATATGCGTAATAACGGGGTTTCCGCAATAACGGAGTCCGCTATATCGAAGTTCTACTACCAGACAAATGAGCATAAGAGTTTAATTTAAAAATAAGAACTTCCTTTCAAAAATTTAAAACAAAAACTAAAATACCAGACAAATGAACATAGGAGTTTAATTTTAATTTTTCTCGGGTACAAGTTCAAAAGTTTTACACTGACATATGTGTCAAACATAAAGAAAGTTAGGAAAATTCTTGTTTTACTTTTAACTAAAAAGTTTATAATTAACGGTTAATCTACGGTTATAAAACGTGCGGTTACGGGTTAAGATTTTTTTTTATAGATTAATCAAAATCTCACCAGAATGAATTCTACGATGCCTTGTAAGCTCCTCATTTCGCGTAAAACTTTTTCCGCATGTTTCTTCCTCACAAACAAAAGGTCGCTCACCTGGTTCCAAAAGTTAGGAGTAAGGTTAATTTTAATTAAATTTGTGTGAAAATAACTAGGGCTAAATACGAATTTGATAACAGTTAGCCGAAATTTTTAATTTAATAAGACCCGACTTAAAAATCAAACCTAAAATGATGAGCCGGCTTAGGTCAAAGGCTAAGTAAGTAAAATTCTGTCATAAAATCTTCTTAAGATCTTAGGTACTTTAAATGAAGGCCTCCAGGGAAAAGTGTTCTCAGAAAACTGTTCATTACGTGAACAATTTTAGTATACAAACCGTCCATCAGAAAAACCGTTGTTGTGGTTGTGAAAAACCGCTGTCACCCCGATCCTCATAAGCTAAAACTGTTCACTCGGTGAACCAATTTTCTAGGAACACTTTTCCCCGGAGGGCCTCAAATATAAAACGCTCAGATTTTGCAGATCAGAATTATTGAAAAGCTCAAGTTTAGGCTTAAGTTAAGCCAGTGGTATGTTCAATGAACTTTGACCCTTACCTGTATGAATTCGGATGTGACCCTTGAGTTGTCCATTATTGGAGAAGGCAACTTGACAATGTGGACAATGGAATCGTTTGGGCCTTTGTCGTTTAACTTTATGATGCGAAGATGTTTCTAGCGGAAGGAGTCCCATCACTGTCAAGTCATTTTTGGACAAATTAGCCAAATCCTGGATAGAATTTGGATACAGAAATACTGCTGAATTTGGAAATGAAGGAGAAAAATGGAGATCAGTTAAGTCCGTTGGAGTCATGGGTTCACTGCAAGATGTCGATGCAGTTGGGCTCCGTTGCGGTACATCCTTTACGTTCTGAAATAAAAATAAAAATAACTGTCACTGCGCATTCTTTCAGTTCTTTCATTGAGAACCTATTCTGCGTAACATTTTTTTTTAAATGGCGCTAATATTCTCCGGAATTCGGTCAAGCCGCCCTCCCAATAAAATCATCAGTTCGTCAAAACGTAGCAATTTTTCTGACATTTTCGTAATACTTTTCGGAACTTTTGTTGTACTTTAACTTTTCTTTTCTTACGGTCGAACGAATCTCGGGGAAACGAATCTCAAATCGAGATTTGCTTAAATTTGGTACTGATTTTTGATAACTCAGTGCGGGATTTACTTTTCATCAGCATTCTGCTTTCGGTTTTCGGTGAAAAAATAATGCTACACATTTTCTTATCACACTTTCGCTGTTTCGTCTATGTTGAATTACCGTTTGTGACTGGTGTGATTCAAAATGGTGATGATTTGATATTAGAAAAGAACGTGGTTCCTCTAACTTTTGGGTCGATGTTGAACTTTGACCTTGATTGGGCAATGACATTGGAGCACTAGTTTTCCCAGAGCTTAAGTTATGCTTCTTCCGCTCTCTTTCTTTGTGACCTTTGAATTTTGTGAGATTTGTTTCGTCTGGAAGGAACTGTGGAGGCAGTAAACTTGGTTCTGAAGGAAGGTCCCAAGGCCTGAATATTTTGGGCAACAGTGTCATTTCGAAGGATAATGTCAAGAGTTGTTTTAATGGATTAAGGAGATTGAAGGGATTAATTGTGTTAAGGGCCTCTGCTGAGGGTCTCTACCGAAGTGTGGGTGTACTTATAGGGCTGTTAAGTTGTTGGTGAGCTCAAGTTGTAATTTGATCTTGTTGAATGGAGTCTCAAGTGTCGTCTGATGGTAATTCGATAAGAGGATTAGTAAAGTACCCACGAGTCCTCAGGCTCAAGTGCCTATGTCCAACAACTGAGCCCTTTAAGGGCCTTGGTCGTAGAAGTGAGCCCTTTCGAATGATTACCGACAAGGGGCATGAGAGAGGGCCCTTCGGAGGCAGGCCTACACCGAAAAACCTCCAAACCCACCGCAAAGCAAACCCAAAAATCGTCACCATTCCCCTTTCTCACATCAACAACCAGAATAAAGCGTTCTATTTTTTTTTAGAAACAGTGGGCGACGACATTTAAAACAAATCAGGACAAGTCTCTTACGTAATTTAATTAAAAACGATCCGTTTTAGGGTGAATTGGGAAGCCTTGCCACTTAATTTGCAAAAATTCAACAGATTGCAGAAATTGTGATTTCAAGAAAACAGAAAACTGAGCGTTCAAATTTGAAAACCAACAACACGCAAATCGCAAATCTGCATTAATAAATGATACCACAAAATTAATTTTTTTTATTAATATTATTTGGACAAATCTACGACAAATCTAATCTAAAATCTCAGAAAATCTTGTCAGCCTTTAAATCTTGAAACGAATAACTCATTCTGGATCTGGCGGTGTCATGAATCTCCAGATTCATTGCCTCGACTTCTTCATTTTAAATTTTTGAAGCAAAACCAGGCTTAAATTTTGACGGCGTTGTTGTATGCTTCCGTCAAGAAATTTTGCAAAACACAAACGGGAAACGGCATAATTTTTTAAAAATAGTTAAAGGGCTCCTCTCAGTTTTGCCGAACATCGAGATAGGTTTTTTCTTTCTTTAATTTGACTTTTTTGGTGATTTTTCCGTAATTTTTTTTTCTTCTGAATTTGACTAATTCTATATCGTTTTTATTTGGGAGTNTTTAATTTGACTTTTTTGGTGATTTTTCCGTAATTTTTTTTTCTTCTGAATTTGACTAATTCTATATCGTTTTTATTTGGGAGTTGACGTGCGTCGTATTTTGAACTGATTCCAGAAAAATGATTGATTCGGGAGATTTAGCTCAAAATATTGAGAATATTTACATGTAGATGTTGTACATTTAAGTCTTCTTTGCAATGTTTCCACTTATAGTTATGACAGATGAGGTGTCAAAGGACCGAAGAAGGAAAGTGGCCAGGTCAAGTCCTCAAGGGTCATAGCTGACATAACATAGAAAAGTCAGGCAAAAGGGAATGTGGAGAATGTGACTTTCAAATTCGGGACGATTTTGTGGTGTGACAAAGGGCCCAGGCCCTTTTGTGCCCTTTTCCTCGAGTGCTAGGCAGTGTTTCTGTTCAAAGAATCCCTCGAGTGGCCCTTGTCCTGACTCCAGAAAAGCAGATTTTGCTACCCTTGATTCTCCCCGCACTTGAGAGAGTCCCTGCCTCTTTTGAATGGAAATGGCAGAATTGAATGGATCCCTTGAATGAGTAAGGGTCCCAATTCTATTTAGTGGTTTATTAATGGATTCAGAGATGCCCGGGTCTTTTCTGGAAGAAATTCAATGTCTACTCCCCTTCGAGAGCAGTCAACACTCAAAATATAGAACCTCTAAAATACTTTGTGATTAACCAATATTCACAAATTCAGACAAAATATAGCTAGGAATAGTATTCGAGCACGAATAGGAACGCACATCACGCGAATAACAGAAAAAAAATCTTGGAACATAACAAATCTTGAAATAACATAAAAAAAATCTCAAATCAGAACGAAAAATCACAACATAAAGATTAAGCTTCAAGATGGACTAGAATATGATTTACACCGAGAAAATCTGTTCAAAAGCTTGAAAATCTTAAGCCAGAAAAAATCTTAGCATGATGTTGAAAAATCTAAAAAAATAAAAATAAAAAAAAAGCTGAAAATAATATTCGACTAGGAACGAACGGGGAATTGGGAAATATAATCCGCGAATTGGGAAAAATTAAGTAAATCTGTACATCATAAACTTTTTCCGAATCACACTTTTGTTTCCAAATATTTTCTGAATTGATTGCAAACAAAAGGTGGTGGGGTCAGAGGGTACTTGGTTGTGCAGAAGAAAAATAAACGGTCACTCAACACCTTTTGCTTCCACTTCATATTATTGCCTTCTCCTTTGAAGGACTTTAAGGGCTCACTTTGAGGCCTTGCGAAGGGCTTTCAATATGTTTTGCACTTTCAAGTGACTTTGCGGCTTTGGCCATTGACTCATTTTTGGTTTGCTATTGAGAAAATTTGGGACTGTGTAAGGGCTCTGCCAAAACCTAGCTAGCAGATCTAGCCAGCTAGCAGCTACTGGGCCGAAGGGATCCAAACTGAAAATTATCAAAAGCAGCGTCTACTTTTCAAGTCTAATTGAGTGTTAAGAGGGAAATCTGGACGTGCGCCAAAGGGAAGACTTTGAGGCCATGTGAAGGGTACCATGCTTTAAAATATTACAAAAAAAAATCTGTTCTTTTTAGCCGCAGCGTTTCATTTAGAGCAGCGACTCAAATATTCATGGCTACCCCTTCAACACCCATTTCGAATCGCCTGTCACCATGTTTGGGTAAAGCATCTTCTCGAATTCGCTTCAACCCATAAAGCAGATTAGAGTCCCACACGAAAAAGTCCCACCGAATGTCCCACACGAAAGTGCCCCTCGGAATAGGTCTGTAGGTGGGACATACTCGGATGAGCACTTTCGGGGGACATATTCGTTGGGACTTATCACGGAGCCCTTCAACCGAGGGAGGGCTCATCCTAGTAAGATCTCAAGGTTACGCTGATCCACTAGGTTTGGTGACCTTTAGTTTAAACTTGCGCTAACGTGCGTAACCACCTCGGATTATTGTTAAGGGAGGTTAAGGGACAGGTTTAGGTTGGTGGTATGGTGCGGGAAGTGACGAGTCAAGGACCAAAGATTTTGGGTTATTAGGTTATTGGTTACTGAGAAGAAATTATTTGGTACAAAAATAAAAAGTCATTTTGATTCTCAGCTCGTTTTTGACGATTTGATAGGATAAGTGGCCCTTAGAGGCCCTTTTCACAGCTGTGGAAGAGACAATAGAGTGCTCGACAGGAGAAGCAAATTTATGGTTAGAAAAGCATTGAGAACCCTCAACCATTGTCAACTTCTTGGATACAATTGACAAAACAGCGAAAAAAAGGGACCGAATCGAGGACTTTGGTTCCCTGATTTGATCCTGAAGTGTCATCCCTCTAAACAACCGCAAAGAGATTCATCGCGAACTCATCGCAAATCCAATTCATTAACCAACCACCAACATATTAGAGATGAGTAAGAACTTGTCCAGAATTGAATATCCCAAGTATCAGCAGGAGGTCAACCACTTTGGTATCATTTCCATTCATGATTAATGACTACGCTAATTCATTCCACAAATAAATCCACCCTCAAAAGAGTAACACAGATAACAGATGAGCTAAAGGTCAACAACCAAAAATCAACAAACGGAAGGAAGGAAGGATCCTACCGTGCGTTGTTGGTTCTCAGACAAGACAACGTCCGACGTCCCGCTGTCAATTCAATGCACAAATTATACGCTTTTTGAACCCCAGTTTTGTGAACCTTAACCTAAATTAAGGGACTCATCATATGTAGTAATTCAACTTCAAGGCTCCCAAACAAGGTCAGTAACTAATCTACGAGTTGTTACCGAATTTGGCCTCAAGGTCAATAACCACCTGGTGGCTGGAAGTAATAATGGCCATTAACCCTAACTAACCGTAATCAACCATATGCACACGCAATTTAAGTTAAAGGCTTCCCCAACAAGGTCAGCAACCATTCCGTGAGTTGTCACCAATTTTCGCTCAAGGTCAATAACCACCTGGTGGCTGGAAGTTCCAGCCTGGAACTAACGATGGCCATCAAATCCTAACTAACCGTAACCAACCAACCATGTATACTTAACCTACAAATAACTTAAATACTTAACCTACAAATAACTTAAATACTTAACCTACGAATAACTTAAATACTTAACCTACGAAACTTGACCTACCTAGGATTTTCGTTGTCACCATTACTTGAGTTTTTGGACATTGGGATTGACAGCGAGAGGTTCCTTCCAGCTCCAGGATATTTTGGGTTGACGTATACCCTAAAAGGTACGTGACCTTTACCTGGATGTAAGTCGATAAAACCCAACGTAAAGTCAATGACATTCGTCATGGTTAACTCGAAAGTAGAAAAAGAAAGTGAATCCAAAGGAGGAAGCGTAACAATATAATTTAGGATGTGACAAAAGGATTACAACCCTTCCACATCACCAAGTTCTTCACTTCCTCCTCGTTAACTTTTTACAAAGTGTCCCTTCAATAAATGACATCTCTCTCCCAAGTACCCACCCATGTCCCAGCCAACTCATTCAAACATTCCCGTCATGACACTACGACCTTTCAATTATTACTTGATTGACACCAAAGAAACCTATGCCAGATTCAAAATGAAAGGGTGCTTAAACCTTGTTAAAAAGGGCATATTGGAACGGAATGTAACAGATTCTACGAAGACATGTAACAGATGTAACAGAAGAAAAAAACTAAACGTTTTAGCTACAAAAAAGAACGTTTTTATGCAAGGACTATTAAATGAGAAATAACAAGGCTCGTAAGTGTTTTCGGTATAAAATCTATTTTTACTCTCAAAAGATCTAGTTAAGGACTTCAGTTATTCTTTTCTTCTTTCTTTTGCTCATCAGTGCTAGAAGAAGTGGAGCCAGATTCAGTTGAATCAGAAGATGATCCACTAGAGCTTCCTTCACGCTCGGAGGCCATCTAATATAAAAATTGGGTCATAAGATCAAGGGATATCACAATAGAAAAACCACTGAAAATGATGGTACCGGATGGTCAACTGGTAACTTTAATTTCAAAATTTTCCCACCTCCCATGGGACGGAGAGGGGGAAAACTTAAAGTTAGCAGTTGACCATACAATAACTATATCGAAGTTAACTTACTTTACGGTAAGCTAGTTCAAACAATTTAAGGGACGCTTGTTGCAAGTTGTTTGTGGTAGATTTAATTTCTTCTCCTGAGAGTTCATCTTTCTTTGCAAAGTGCTTCTCTTGTCTTGGTAATTAGGTCCTTAATTTTAGTTACTTCTTCAGCTGGAAGCTGACTTTGGTATTCTTCTACTTTGGATTCAACATCATGAATTATTCCTTCGGCTTGGTTGACAGCTTCAACTCGCTCTTTCTTTTGTTTATCTTCTTGCGCATGTCTCTCAGCATTCTTCACCATGTTCTCAATCTCGTCCTTACTCAGTCCACCAGATGATTGAATCACAACTAAGAATGAATTAAGGATTATAATTAATGGAACCTGTCGAATGCTGTCAATAACAAAACACCAAAAATAACCGAAAATTTCAAAAGACTCGGTTAACGTACTTTGTTGCTCCTTGCCCGTTCCCTTATCTCTGGCACTGACATGGACGATACCGTTGGCATCAATATCAAACGTAACTTCAACTTGGGGAACACCACGTGGGGCGGGTGGAATTCCAACAAGAGTGAATTGACCCAGCTGCTTATTATCCGAAGCCATCTCGCGCTCTCCCTGGTGTACTTTAATTTCTACTTGAGTTTGACCATCAGCTGCGGTTGAAAATACCTAAACAAACCACATTAATACGAACAAGTTAATTTGTGATTTCTAATTAAGTGGTTAGTGATTTAGTTACTTACTTGACTCTTCTTTGTTGGAATTGTTGTATTTCTGTTGATTAATTTGGTAAATACACCACCAAGAGTTTCAATCCCCAATGACAGTGGAGTAACATCCAACAAAAGAACGTCCGTAACATTTCCAGAAAGTACTCCTCCCTGAATGGCTGCACCTACAGCAACGGCTTCGTCTGGATTCACTGCCTTGGATGGAGTTCGACCAAAAACTTCCTGGACTGTGCTCTGTACTTTTGGCATTCGAGTCATTCCTCCTACCAAAAGAACTTCACCAATATCTTGCTTCTTTACTTCAGCATCCTGAAGAGCCTTTTGACAAGGTGCAACTGTCTTCTTGATTAAATCTCCAACTAAACTTTCCAATTTGGCTCTTGTCATCTATTGAGTAACACAAAACTTTCTTAGCAATCTTTAGGTAACCGTTTGTACGTACTAAAAATAACGTGGACCAATTCAGGAATTTACTAATTGGGCTTACTTACCTTTAAGTTCATGTGTCTTGGACCACTTGAGTCCATGGTTAAATATGGTAAATTTATGTCAGTTTGCAAAGCTGAGGATAATTCTATCTTAGCCTTTTCAGCAGCTTCCTTCAAACGTTGCATGGCCATTGGATCTTTTCTCAGATCTAGCCCTTGCTGAAAGTACCAATCGGAAAATGAAAACCGTGTCACTGATGCTAATTTCGAATTAATATCATATTAATTTTGTTAGTTAAATTAGTAATTTCATACTTCTCTCTGGAATTCCTGTGCCAAGTAATTAACCAATGTGTTGTCAAAGTCTTCTCCACCGAGGAAGGTGTCACCATTTGTGGATTTGACTTCAAATACACCTTTCTGAATTTCCAAAATTGAGACATCAAACGTACCACCGCCCAAATCATACACAGCAATACTGAAAAATAAAATACACCGAAGTTGTAAATCCAACTACGAACGAAAAAATGACGAAAATCAACGTAAAGGCATGGTTATTTTTAAAACTGAATTTGTAAGTTCCTACATTTTATCTTCAGACTTATCCATTCCGTAAGCGAGAGCTGCGGCTGTCGGCTCATTGATGACACGTAGAACGTTCAATCCAGCAATTTGACCAGCGTCTTTTGTTGCCTAAAAACAGACAGCTGAGCATGACGAAAGAAGAAACAGGTTGGAAACTAACCTAGAAATTTCGCTTTCCATTGGTATTGCTTACCTGTCTTTGAGAATCGTTGAAGTAGGCTGGCACAGTGACTACTGCATTCTTTGCACTAGTTCCCAAGTATGACTCAGCAGTTTCCTTCATTTTGGTAAGAACAAAAGCACCAATCTGACTTGGCGAATAAACTTTTCCATCAGTGGACTCAACCCAGGCATCTCCATTGGATGCTTTGACGATCTTATATGAAACGGTTTTCCTAACAGAAAATACCAAAACGCTTTAGATATTTTCTACATCTACTTTATTAGAAATTGACAAAAATCCGTTGTACTAATCAGAAAAATATTTCCTCAGTAGCGGTGAACTTGCACCACCATTCGGTTGACGAAAAATATAAAGCATCATGCGTAATGTTTAGATATCAGCTGCTATCTACTTGTTGGTAAGAACAAAGAACCTTCTAAACTTACATGTCCTTCTTGACCTCTGCGTCTTCAAATCTTCTTCCAATAAGTCGTTTAGTAGCATAGAATGTATTAGCGGCGTTTGTGACTGCCTGGCGCTTGGCTGGCATTCCAACAAGTCGTTCAGCATCTAAATATTACAAGAAGTAAGTATTGGAGCTTGAGGCTTCACAAAAGTTGTTCAAAACGTCAATCAAGTAAGTACCTTTAGTAAAGGCTACAACTGATGGTGTAGTTCTAGCCCCTTCAGCGTTCTCAATAACTTTGGGTGCTTTGCCTTCCATTACTGCAACGCATGAATTTGTCGTTCCCAAGTCAATGCCAATGACCGCACCTCGGACACCATCAGATCTGGAAACACAAAGAGAAAGTCAGCGGTGTTAATGCTGTTGCGACTTAATTGAAGCTGGGGTATAGCAGGTTTAGAGTGTATCCCCTAGCGGCCGGCTAGCCTACGAAATGAGACAATGATCTTCTTTGATAGTAACCACGTAACGCACGATGACGGACCATCAACCAACGGTTAGGGTTATTGCATTTCAGAGTGAAGATGAAGATCATATCAAACATTGATTCTACGCATGTTAGTAACGAATTAATTAGAGAATTTGTGTATTTGGTATTTAGAATTTCTTACCTGTTTCTAACGATGTTGAGTGAACGATTATAGCTGGATTGGACATTTTGCAGTGTCCTTTGGACCTGGTTTGTCTTAGAAAAGATTTTAAACATTGTTGTTAATCGTTAATTGCGGTAACAGTTGATTATTACACAGCCGACTTCTTTACTTGAAAGACAGAAATGAAAAGACAGAGATTTTTGTAGAGTGAAAGAGAACTGGGTGCTTCCTTGCGGCGTGGTTTCTAGAACAAAATGATGTAATGAGCAGCAGGTTGCATTAAGGCTTTTTACGTACGTGTACCCTTCATTCAATGTATTCTTAAATGAAAAATACTTCGGGTTTAAGTGTATGTACAAACCCAATTTTTAAAATTATCTTAAATATATTCGCATTTTTTTTATATACAAAATTAATTCAATAAATTAGTCAATTTAAAGAATAAAATGTCATGAGGCAAGTCAACCTTCGCTCAACAAGTGTCAGTGTTAGAGGTCATAACCTCTGACTAGGAATAATACTGTTTGTTAATTAGAGGTCATAACCTCTCACAAGGAATAATACTATAGGTTAATTATATTAAATTAACATTATCTCTTCAATAATTAGTATAAATATTTGAGACTATATTTTTGTTTTGTGGTGTTAACGCTGCTTTGATATCACTGATAATTTAAATAAATTAATGATAAATTAATAATAAATAAATAATAATTAAATAATTTGTTGTAGCTTGTTGTGGTATTTTAGCAATTTTTATTTAAATTAAAAATTGTGGATTTGTTGCTTTTTATAATTCGCTGTCTATACTCTGTTAATACTTAGGGATAATTACATAAATTAAAACATAAGGACAAATATAAGTAAACTACAAAAGAAAAGAGCATATAAAATTGTTTTGTTAATCAAATAAATAACTATTAAATTCAATTTCTAAAAATTTTAATGTGATGATTAATAATAATTAGCCCAAGCCATAATTCGAGATATGAATGTAATGTGAATTACAGGAAGCCTACTGCCTAAATGCAACCTAACTTGTCAAGTTAGAAACCGAATCATGTGCTGAAATTCCACTCGCGCCATCTGATACATGGACAATATTCCACAGACCATAGGTCATAGAACCCGCGGGTCGCTTTTTGGCGTTTACCATCCGTGATCCGTCTGTCCACCACCGATACCATGGGTAGTTATTTAAAAATCAATTAATTGTAAATTATTTC
>JABASL010001334.1:0-11305 GCA_019775825.1 Neanura muscorum
GAAAGAATATTGTATTTTATCACAATAAAACATTGATTCAAATTTTAGCTTACGAGTTAATTTAGAAAATTATTTTCTGAATAAATTAATATGAATTATTATAATTTGGGGTCTATAAAACTAACTCGCCTCTAGAAAGTATTGTTAATGAATGAAAATTCTTTGTGGATATTATTAGTATAAAATTTGTAAGATTTCAAAATAGACAAAAACCGGAATTTTTTTTTGGGTATTCTTTAGCTTGGAAAAAAAACAGCCGTTTTGCGTTTTTTTTTACTTCCGTGGAACAATTCAATTTCCGTGGGCAGAACGCTGGCGAACGTTTTTCGCACAATTATGCAATTTCATTTCAAAGTTAGCCTACGTTATTCACAATTACCGTGACTTTTGAAGAAAGTGGCTCATAGTTTGTGTGTCTAGCCCGTAGAAATTTTCTCTCAGAAATTCAGAATTCTGGGTCAAAATACCCGGATACTTGATCATGAGATCGGTAAACCTCCCTAAGATAACTTAAATTCCGAGGCCTAAAAACCCCGATTTCTTAGCCGTGAAACTTTCTCCTGGAAAGCCCTTAATAACAGCCGGTTTATTTGTAATGGTAAACCTAACTTGGTGAAAACACGAAGCATTATGAAAGTTGCATTTAAGTTTTCCACTCAATTGCACTTTTCTCTTTAGTAAAGAAGAAAAGTGTGTTTAAGAAATTATCAAGTTATAAAGGCATCACTTTTCCCTTATTGTTTAATCTCTACCAGTTTCCACGCCCCCTTCATCTACTTTTGCAACAGATGGATCAATATTCATCTACTTAAGCTTGGGCAAGCACTACTTCAATTTCACTTTTCACTTTCACTAAATCCAACTACTCTGTAGCAAACACACAAAGTATACAAAAATAGCTGTATTTCTTGAAACAAAATCATTTGACCTCTTTTCCACTCCAAAGGGCACAAACCAACACCCAAAACTCGACTTTCCTTTGCTACAAAAAAGTATGAAAAGTTGAGATGTGAAAATGGATTTGGAATTTAGAAAGTTAGAGAAAGTTTCACGCTAAGCGGCGTCACACGATTCTCGACATTTTAACTTCATGCACCAACGCAGTATTTGTCCCTGACACTCAACTTTTACAAATACTTTTCTTAAAGGGAATTGGGACCAATTTTACAAAAAAAAATTCATTTTCAGCTAACCATTTTCAGCGACTTAAATTTGCCAATTTGACAATTTAATTCAATAGTTCAAGTTGCGCAAAGCGCTAACGCACAAATGAAGGAAGAGGCAAGAGCTCGCATCGTGCTGTTCATGGACGCCGTAAGGGAATTCGAGAATTTTCAAAATTACTTTCCCTTTATCAGCCTTCAGTCCCTTAAGAATACAGCGAGGTTTTTACGTCGTGTACAGCTTTCTCCACTTTCTCTTTTTTTCAAATCGATTTTTTGCGCAAAAGGAAAATACGCGGATCTGGAACAATTTATCATTTAATCATGGATTGGTTGAACCAAATATTTCGCGTGGGGTGATTCAGTAATTCAGTTATTCCGGTTATTCAGATCTTAAAAAAAGTGCAGGATCTTGTACACCACTTATAAAACTCTGTATGATTACCTTAATTAATATGAACTAAAATTAAGGTAAAAAGTTAAGCTGAAAAGTCATTTTTTTTTTTAAATTTTATGCATAAGTTTAGCGTCTAATATCCCAAGCAATTGATTTTTGTGTTCTGAAAATTTGCTTCCTGAATTTTTAAACGATTTATTTTAAATTTCAGATCATTTTAACGTTTGGTTTTGTGACGGTGTCGATCCTATTGCTCTGGCCTTCCCTAATTGATAATTTGGTTCGAGAATACTTTAAGCAAAATTCTGAAAAACTAGATTCCGCACTGGAGGGAGTTCCGCCGGAAAAACATGACGAAATTCGTGAACTCACGATTATCGTAACTGAGAACCTAGTTACCTACGTATATGGTAAGTTTTAATTTTTTTTAACAAAAAATTACAAGTAATTAATTTTTGTGCGGTATAAAATATAAATATTTTCAGCAAAAATTTTTTGAAAACGTTTTCCCTTAATAGCTGTACTAGTAGTACTTCTGGGAATCCTCTTTGTCATCTTGTATTCCGGAGTAACGAAGGTAAATTATAAATAGTGCGAGCCATTTTAAAGAATTACTGCAAGCTAGTTTCTAACTTGATTTCGTTTTTTTAAAAAGTTGATGTGGAAATTTTTGGAATAATTTCTGAGTAAGTAGAAATTTTTATAACGATTTTGTAAATTTACAGCGCAGCTCAGGTCAATTACACTGCTGGGTCATTACTCATTGCATCTTGCTCGCGGTCATGATGCTGTCCACAATCTGGACGTTGGCCTCAACTCCAAAGCTTATTGTCTACCACATTCCAGATCTCATTTACATGTGCTACCGCGTTGTTAGCCTTACCATCATTCGAGAATTTCGGGCAATTCTTCGAACAGCACGTGAATTGTCCAATTACAATGTTCAATATTCCATGCCAGCATGAATACGAGATGAGGATCTCGTCCACTCTAAGAACTGTGTAAGAAAACTGAACTTGGGAAGATTTGGTTGTACAATTATGCAACTCATCCTTAAAAGTTGCACATTTGGAGGCACTTTAAATCGAGGGGTTACTTGCAAAGGTCACTAACTATTCTGTCTTAGAGATTTTAAATTTTTGTCTATTTCTTAAAACAATTTTTGCACTATCAAGTCCATTCGTCCTGTTGTTCAAACTTGTAAAACTATGTGAGCAAAGCCTTATTATGAATAAAATCGTTTGTTAGATCCAATTGAATTTAAACTAGAACCAAACATGTCCGTCCCAGAACGGGAATAACCAGTATTTACTAAAGCCGAAACGATTAACCCTAACATTAACCTGAAATCAGCGGTCTAGAAAATTAACAATGCAATGCAACACCCCAATGCAAACCGGTTGAGATTTAAAAGGACGAACCGCTTTTTGGGGTTAATCTTAGGGTTAATGTCTTGGGCCTCCTAGTAAATAATAACTTAACCCTGTCCTAGGACGGGAATTCTTGTTTCTAGTAAAATAAATAATAGTAAAAAAAATTGTTCAAAATACTGAAAAAGTAGCTTGCTGGTCAAATTTATGTTGTGATTCAAAATATTGAGAACAGGATTAGTAAGGGTTAATTAACGATCTTGTTTAATCCTATCCGTCCGAGTCACCTCACCACCATCGGTTTCACCAACTGCATTTTATACATATTAATTGAAGTACAGTTTGCGCTTATATTTATTCGATACATTTGTACATTGAAATTAATTATTTTTGGCAAGTGGCCAAACTTTGCAAAAAGAGCGATAATATTATTACTTTCCAAAGGAAGGAATAATAATGTCCGGAAGATGATGCTAAAAAAATTCCCTGCAAAAAAGCAAATGATTCCCATTTGGCGAATTCAGATCGTTGGTAAATGTGTCATCTGGTGTTCTGTATGTTTTTGTAACTCCTACACTCTGCAAAGATATTTTTATCCTTTAGTTCTACTTTTGCAAAACGTCAGTTTCACATTCGATTACTTGGTTACAGAAATTTCCATTTCCAAAAAATTTTCGAATTCGATTTGTATTTGCCAATAAAGTGAGAGTAGTCATCTTTTGAGGCTGGAACTGTAAACGACTGAAGTTACGATTCCAAGAAGTCACTCAACTGAAAATTCGAGAATTTAGAAATGGGAACGCTACAAGAACAACAACGAGATTTCGAAGCAGCTGTTGTTTATTTTGAAAACCTGAAAGCCTCTGACGGTACAGAATTTTTTAAATTTTCTTTTGAAATATTAAAAACTAAATCAATGAAAACATGCTGAATCCCTTGGGATGGGCAGGTCCTTACAAGCTATCTGAAGAGCAAAAGAGACAGTTCAAAGCATTGTTGAAGCATTCTGCCCACGGTGCTTTCAGAGCTGCTCCAGCGGTGGAGAAAGAAGACATGGGAACGCGAGAAAGGCAAACTTGGGAAGCTCTAGGAAATATCACAAAAGTGGAAGCCATGCGTCGATTTACTACCAAAATTAATGAAATGAAGCCAATGGTGGATTTAGCAATAGCTAATCAAAAACTTTGAAAATATTTAAGCCGAATATACTGTATGGTCAACTGCTAACTCTAATTTTTGAATTTTCTCTCCTCTCCCTCCGTAGGGAGGGAAAGGGGAGGGAGAGGGTGGATTCAAAAATTAAAGATGTATGTTGAGTATACGTTACTCTAACCTACTGTGAACTTAAAATATCAATAACATTACGGAATATTTATTAACTAACTCAAAAAGGTTTGTTTGTTTGAACAGACTGTCCTATTTTAATAAAATTATTCGTTTGAGATTAATCAATTTAATGCGTTTTTGATCAAAAATAAAATTTGAATTCTAAAAATTTTCATGAACTGGAATTAGTTAGAATTACACACACAGGAAACTTATTTCAAATATCAAAAGAAACGATTTCAAAAAAAATTATTGCATAACGGTCCATTTTTTTCAAATGTTTAAAAATGTAGACTATTGTTTTCCATGCAACTTGTCTGAAAGATAATTTTAACCTCGCCTCAGATTTTGTTCGTGCGTGCCTTCATACGTGCGTGTAGCGAGTTTAGAAAATAAATAAAAGGGTTTGGCCCGATTCGGAGTTTTTTCAACAGTTCCGACTTGGGAGAAAATACCGAATCCAGGAAGGGGAGGATTCAGAAAATTAAGTGTCATCTCAACTTCCGCAAGGCTTGCACAGGAATCGGTGTATCCTCTTGACCTGTCAAAATTCCCCCACTCTGAAAAGGTCAACTTGTTAAGAGGTTACGTGACCTTAGACCTATTTTTCGAAAATCTTTCCCCAAGAGTGGCAGTTTAAGCGCACTAGTTTAAGTTCTTATGAAAAGGAAGTAAATTTTTGGCAAAGGAAGAGGCAGGAGCAAATAAAGTTTGAATGGAATTCTGCAAAGAAGCAGAAGGAAATGCACAAAAGGCGAATTCGGGGAGTTTCGGCCCGACTTTTGCGCCTACGATCAATAAGCCCCCCTTCAGCCCATTCTTCCAGTTCCAAGTCTTCAAAGTGGCGACATGTCACGCTCAAATATTATCTAAGGAATCTATCTGCCCTAATTAGGAGTAACGGGATGGGGAATTCGGATCGAGCGAAGATTGTTGTCTACATCGAATTTGTAAGTTTCGAATTTCCACCATTTTGTACAACGAAAATAGGACGTACCCTGAATTAATACTCCGGAGGACTTTTTTTCTGCAAAAATCGGTCATGCATTGTAATTGCATCTACGCAGTTTTTCAAAAACAAAATTCGGCATGTAAGCAATTCTTTGCAATTTTAGGGATTCTTGGGCCTCGGAACAATGGTGGCAGGGATTTTGGTTCTTTTTCCATCGTTTTTTCTGGACGTTGTTCTCCAGGAAATTCCAGACACAGAGAAGCGGGATCAGCTAAGAGCCGAATTGGGAACGTATGTTGAATTTATTATACAACCAAACTAAGCACGAACCCCAAAATTTACTTTAAGCATTAAGGAATGAAACCAGCCGAACTGAGAAAACGTTTTTCTTATTTTACTGCAGATTGACTACGCTTGGATCGGCTGTGATTGGTAATTTTTCATAAAAAAAAAAACTCTGAAGGTTGACCTTCAGAAATTATCTGATATGACCCAGATTCTCGATTCTCAAAAAATATTATTTGAAGTCTGAGTGTTTGGACACCAATTAAAATTACGATTCATTGTTATAAATGATCTTTTTTTATTTTGATTGCAGCAATTGCTCTATTGGCTTGGCTAATTGTGGTTCTAACGCTGTGTCAGGGAGTGAGGGGGGTAAGTTAAACAAATGAATTATAGTAGTTTACTTAAGTAATTATAACAGTAAAGGTCAAGGGTCAGCAACACTGTCAATTTCACATGTTCTCAACAGTATGGGTTAGGGCAAAAAAAAATTCATTGGTGGGTAAGGTGGGTTAGAAGGTCCTCCCGTATTTTCTAGCCTGCATTATTATTCCATGGAATCTTTTTTTTAAATAGCTCACCACCAAAAATTAATTTTTTAAGTCAAATGGCATGTAAGTGCGGCGCTAAGCTCTTGAGAAGTAAAATAGCCTGATCATAATTCAATGTTCCAAATTTTCCTTACGCTTACAGATTAGTCCTCCAAGACTCTTCATCTGGCTGATAATCAACTTCATTCCAACAGCGGCTGGAATTGGGGCCGTGACCTACGCGCTGGTCATAAACCCTGACACGGTCTCTGTCCACGTCCCGGGCATTGTATTTCTCCTGTACAAAGTCTGGTCGCTCTGGGTTGTACGCGGTCTTCGCAAAGATATCAAATCTGCGGGCCCACCGGTAACTATATTGTTTTCATCTGGCTAATTATTTAATTTTTATAATTAACTAAATCTTTACTAATTATGTAATTTTAATTTAGCAATTAAATTTATTTTTATTAAGGATAATTTCCATGCTCTTCATCATCGACATTCTCGAAGCTACTCTACGCACAGCACCCATCCGCACTGCCAATCTTAATTTGACACTGATTCGTGACAGTGCCAATTCACGGGCCATATTTAAAAAAAGAGAAAATGGGAGTTGACATGGAAGTGGCCAGGGACATATTACCTGCTCAACATTTCTTAGCAGTCGCGCAGTCGCAGAATCGGAAGTAAAATGGGGACGCAGAAACTCGAGATTTTTAGAATTCGAGACATGAAATGTTTTTTTATGTAATACACTTCCGACAAGATAATTCTCAACACTAAAACACTTTTTAGGCAACATAGAAACACAAAATCACCCTCCACCTTCCATTAACCTTTGACATTTATTCCACCAGGAGGGATTCCAAATTGAAGACAAGCAAATTGTTTTTTTGTAATAGGGACAGAGTTTTTTAAGTGGAAATTCTAAAATTCAACCTGCTTGAATTTCAAATTTTCAGTATGAATACTCATCAAACCATACAAGTCTAAATTTATTCTCGTTTGGTTGTGATTAATTACATTATTAATTGAGATTACTTAAATAGTTTTGAAATTAACTAAGTTTATGGTCAGGAGAAGACTGAAATGGTTACATGAATAACACTTATGGGATTCATAAGCTCGGGAAAATGTTTGGTTAATATTTTCATTCCCTAAACTAATTTAGTTAATTTTAGTTGATTTTAGATATAATTTTTATGTAGAGAATATAATTTTTCGTTCCAAATCTTACACTCTTAGGTCATCAAATTGCTCATCAACTTTAATTTTAGATTAAGTTTGAAGTTAAATAAACGGTGCTAACTAAATTAGCGTTTTGTTGGGGAAGAAATATGAGCTGCATTTATTCAAATACTTCGAAATTGGGACCATTAAGTTAAAAATTTGAAATTTCTTTGAATGTTTGTTCCAAATATTTATGAAAGCTGTTTTAAGGGCTATCGAAACTAGCTTTCAATAAATTCAGCCGAGAAATCAATGCCAAAGATATAAACACTAAAATATTTAAATAAATTTTGCAAAGAATAAAAAAAATTTCAAAATTTGCGACAAAAATATCGAAAATCTTGTAATAACTTTCTCTCAAAGTGAAAGTCTATCTTCATCTTGCGTATGACTAGACTCCTCTCCTCCTTTGGAATCTGTAGCAAAGTAAACAATGCGTCGGTGTCTTTTGTATCTCCTTTCTCAGAATAGAAAGTAAGAGAAAGGTCTTCATCGGATTCACCCGAATCGAAGCGGATCCTGAATTTTTAATCCATCTTCGATCTTTGCCTATTTTTTTTACAGAACGACTACCAAGGCACTCACTCTCATCGTCTCCAACAATTTGTTGCTCTTTCCTTCAGTCATAGTTCAATATTATGTAGGGGTCAATAGTAATATCATCCACGTCACGACGGAGGTGACAGAATGATGCCAAGGATTCAGTTCAGTTATGATGGTGGGGACGGTGGTGGGCCTGAAGATTCTGTGCCGAGGCGTGTCCATACTTCAGTAATTCGTGACGCCTTTTGTAATCCAAACACTAATTGCTCACCTGTCTGCTGCTGCTGTGGACTTTTGCCAATTCGTATTGCAGTAAAAGGCGTCGTTTGGATTGCCATTGTAAGTCGTGACCAAGAACTTTACATTTTAGAAGTGTTTCCTTCCGTTTTAGCGAAAAATTGATTCATTATATTGGGAAGCGTCAAGGCCAGGAGATGTAAGCGCGGTTTTAGCGGTTTTGGGTTAAACAAAAAAGGACAAGCGAAAAAGTTTGGAATTTGGATTTATGACTAAAATTCTTGAGCCCTAAATCTGCCAACGCCGTTTAAGGCCTTACCGAAGGGCTTAAATGGTGGAGGTGTTCCAATTCTGGTGTTACCGCCACCGTGGCTAAAAATGAAAGATTTTATTCTGCGCAGGTCTTTTCTGTCTGGGATGTTTCCATGGGTATTTGGCTCCTCGTTGAATAATTGTAAGTCGTGACCAAGAACTTTACATTTTAGAAGTGTTTCCTTCCGTTTTAGCGAAAAATTGATTCATTATATTGGGAAGCGTCAAGGGTTGGAGATGTAAGCGCGGTTTCAGCGGTTTTGAGTTAAACAAAAAAGGACAAGCAAAAAAGTTTAGAATTTGGATTTATGACTAAAATTCTTGAGCCCTAAATCTGCCAACGCCGTTTAAGGCCTTACCGAAGGGCTTAAATAGCGGAGGTGTTCCAATTCTGGTGTTACCGCCACCGTGGCTAAAAATGAAAGATTTTATTCTGCGCAGGTCTTTTCTGTCTGGGATGTTTCCATGGGTATTTGGCTCCTCGTTGAATCTTCATGCTGTCTTCAGCCTCTAATGGAAGAAGGGTCCAAATCTAGCGTTGGTGTCCGCCAATTGGGCCAGCTACGTGGGGCCGGGTGGCTCCTGATATTGGTCGGTATATTTCGGTTCCTGGGTCTTGTCTATTTACTCTATTCAGTCTGCAGCGTAAGCTACTCATTCCGTCATCAGCTCATTTTCAAATCAGTGCTTGCAATTAACCGAAATTTTTTTTTTTCGATTTTTAGGAAGAACGAGCTCGTCGACTGCCAATCATATTCTTCATTTCCATATCAATTCTAATTGGTCTCATACTTACGTATCCAATGTTCATTACCATTCCCGGAAAGGGAATATCCCTACTAGAAGGATCTCATGTCAATGACTTTAAGTCTGCCTACAGCACTGCACACACATTTGACCTTCTGTTCATGACCTTCTACTCGCTCTACGCCATTTTGTACTACATCGTGCTCTCTAACCACAACCACCGTAACCTCAACACTTATGACTGTGACGACGACGACAGAACGTGCAGAACACGCTTTGATCCTATTGACACAAACGTACGACTCACGTAAACATGGTTCCATTTGTAAAGACTACAACTAAAATGAAAAAAACGTAAGACACATTACTGAAAACGGTATAGTTAAGGTTAAACCAAGAATTTGGAAGAAAAGCTAATTTAAAAACTGATATCTAATTTAAAAACCGCAATTCAGAAGTAGAGAACATTTGCGAAAGTCATTCCGACAGTATTTGATTCCATGTTTTTCAAGTCTTTCAATATTCCGTAAAATTGGAAGTGAGAGCCGTCAAATAACGTTGAAAATATAAATGTAGGCTTGAGCTTGCATTTATATATTCAAAGAGGAGAGCTTGAATCTTTATCACAAATAAGCCCAGGTTCAGCCGTTCTTTGACAGTAGCCCGGAACTGAACCAGTAAAATTTCACTTCCGTGAAAGTCAAGCTGAATCCACATTTTGAAGCTGAATCTACAAGCTGGCTTTCTTTAATTATTGAATGGAAAGGCTTCGAATTTTGTAAACTTGGCATTCCATTTTGTACCAAACAAAAATTCCCTAAAAATCAGTATGGCTGACTGAAATTGTTAATAATTTGTATTAATTTTAATTACAAANATTATTGAATGGAAAGGCTTCGAATTTTGTAAACTTGGCATTCCATTTTGTACCAAACAAAAATTCCCTAAAAATCAGTATGGCTGACTGAAATTGTTAATAATTTGTATTAATTTTAATTACAAATTAATTTAAATTTTTTATTCTTGTTTTTATTAATGACTTCTATGCAGTTTTTAAAGGAAATTTCCAACCACAAATGAATTTTAAGTTCAAAACACAAAATGACAAAGACAAGGAAGGGAATGGACCAGTTACGTATTTTAAGACCGTATTGTAAAATTAGCCTAAACATATTCAAAAAAAACGTCGGATTACACTTCCGGTGTTGGTAACTTGAAAATATTAATTACAATTATAAAAATTGTAAAAAATTAGGTAAAGAATTGATACTGAACAATCTAAAAAATGGGCTTATTGTAAACATTTCCATATCTTAACTTGTGCTAAACCTTCACGTAACTAAAGTAAACAATCATTAAAGTGAAGAACAAAAACTGATTGGAGGGTGTACTCACAGGGTGTTTGTGAAGAGAGCTCCAGAAGGTTAATAGGTCAAGTATCAAAATCATAAAATATGTCTAACTTTAAGTTATATCTTCACCCTATTATACAAAATTTAAACCTAAATTATGTTACGATAGGTTTCAATGTGGTACAAGAAATATTCGTAATTTAAGTCTAGTTAATTACTCATTTCTATGATCAAGGACCTAAAACTGTCTGTGTTAAAAATTACATATTATAAAACGTAAAAAGATATATAAATAAAATCAGAAATATAAAATATCTCGCAAATTTACAATTTCAAGATAGAAGTTTTTTAAGTAGCGCTGTCAGGTGCCATTCTACAAAGAAGGAGCCCTTCAATAACATTCCCTTCCAGAAAATCTCAAAAATGGTCAGTACCCTGGCACAGACCCAAGCCCACTTGGACACCATTTTCTATTGTTGAAGCTGGTTTTTGGTTTAGTTGAGGTTTGGGTTAGGTTAGTTAGGTCAGCTTAGTTAGGTTATGTTAGTTAGATTAGGTTAATTAGGTTAGGGAGGTTAGTTGGGTTAGGTTAGTTAGGTTTAGGTTGTTAGAAGTTGAAGTGTTAGAAGACACTGCACTGTTTCCATTGATCAGTGATGCCATTTCCAAAAAAAATGTGATACGGCGTCAAGGCACCAAAAAAGCTTCAATACTGATCGAAATGACAAGAAAAATCAAATGATTCATTGAAAATCAAGCAAACAAGAAATTTTCAAGTTTTTGTGGACAACGTCCAAACAATTTTCTGGATTCAGAACTCTATAAAACGAAATCAAATCGATTCAAACACTTTGATGCTTT
>JABASL010001335.1:0-11303 GCA_019775825.1 Neanura muscorum
GTAGATACCAACGAGTAATCAAAACAATAAATAGATTTGAATTTTGAGTTGGATTACAAAATAACATATTTAAATTTTAATCAAATCTAATATTTTTTTTATAATATAGAGGAAATTATACATACTTATTTAATAAATATTGCAAAATTGAGAGATAGATCTCACCTGATGCCGCGCCGCCGAGAAGTAAAAGTAACGGAACCGCCTCCACCCCTCTTCTGCGCACCTGTGCAGGATGAATTTGTCATAACAAAAGAAAGGAAATATCTCATTCGGCAGAGATTTTGTTTTCAGTTGGATTTCTAAATTATTTGTTATTATTTTCTAGTAATGTGCTTCTAAGTATTCTGAAGCTTCTGAAAGTGCTACGTAGCTTGAGTTGCTTCACAGCACCAACAAGTGACGACAAACAGGTGTCGGGTGACTTTGTTTACCAACGAAAGTGTGAAGTTGAATTTACTAATAACCAATGTACGAAGTCACAATTAACTTTTACATTAAACGTAACGTAATGACAAAGTTCTCAACTAACGTACATTTTCTTCAAGTGAATCTCACATTGAGAATCTCAATCACAATTCGATATCTTTAAAATTGGTCTCACAGCTCAGCTGATGAGTCGGGGTCGTATGTCATAGGTAAGGTCAAGTTAGTTTTTACTAACTATGCCTCCGCCAAACAACTAACGACCTTGAACCAAAAGAATTTTCCGTGATTAATTAAGCCAAACCTTAACCCCCCCCCCCTTGCGGGTTATCTGATGTCTAAATCTAACTGAATCTAACGGAAAATGTGTTCGTAGAATAATTTTAGTATTCTGGGCACGTACTCACTTTAGGCTAGGCTCAGCAAATTATTAGCAAGTACCTATGGCTAGTTTTTCTTAGTTTCTCTCTAAATTATAAATGAACTGAAGAAGATTTCATACTAGAATTTTTAGAATGTGTTCGCTTTGTTTTAACTTACCGACACTAGGCGGGTTACATACATACATCACTCGAGATTCGTGGGAAGACACAAATAAAAATACTAACTATCATTAGACCTTTAGTTAGGTTACTGCGTTAGGTTAGGTAGCAAGGTAGTTAGGCTGACGTTATTCATGCAGCCGATACCGATACTCCTATGGCAAACATGCTAACTCTCCGCTCCTATACGAAATTTGACGCGAATATTTCGACGTGCGATCCGTTTTGACCGCTCTAAGATTCTTCGATTATAAACATTTTTACGCTAATGGTAAGTGATTGGACATAAAATTTCTCCTAAAAATTAGACGAAATCCTTGTAATTTCCCAAATTGCCGACGACGTCTCACATTGCCGAAAAAAAGTCCCACTTCTGCCAGAGTCTGAATTCAACACGACACTTATCTCACACGACTGTTGACAGAGAAGCTGCACAGGTCAAATTAAACTAAACTTAAAATACATCTTAACATCTTTAACCCAAAACTACAAGACTCGTAACGTAACGTGTGAAGTGATTGGGTACACTACAGGGACCGGCGTGAGAAAGTGTGCTGGGCGGAGCAATGCTAAATCCTTCGTAGCGAGAGATTTGATTGGCTTGTTTGAAATTGGCCACTTTCCCATTCGTCACTAGGTCGTTTTTAGCTCCTCCCAGTGCATACGTTTTCGCGCCATGGTCCATCTCCACGACGCATAGGCTTTCTCCATTAGCTTATGGAGAATAACGAGTGTTTAAAATTCAATTTTTCATCGTTTGCATGGAAAATTTTGAAATTTCACCGAACGCTATGTTATTGCTGATTCCTTGGAAACAGCGAATGGAGCAGAGCTGTCCGCTTCCGGTTCACGTTGTACAATGTCAAGCAAGGTGTCAGTGGGAAGGGAACGGAACGATTTGCATCGGGCGAAAATGACGTCAGGGTCCACTGACATTGCCCTTGTGAGTGGCCCAGAAGTTGACATCTCTGCCCCGTTGGGGGTACCAGTTTGAATCAGGAAATATTGTTTACTATAAAAATAACCACTTATGTAAAAGCATTGATCTGGCCCGTGGTAACTTATGAACAACTGCGACATTTAAATACATTTTGAAAAACCGATGAAATTAACAATGACTTACCCTTAACAGTCCATAAGGGGATTTTTGTAAGCAAGTTCGTACGTCATTGAGAGACGGACTGTATGGAACACTATGCGGACGGACACTATTATATACTATTATATTATTTTAATCTAGGAGACCAAAATTTTCCGCATATTTTGCACATTCGGTTGTATTGCGGACTTATACCGTATTGCTACGAAATACGGTCGGTAAAGTGCGACAAATGTTCAACAAATTTTCGGCAATATGAGACGTGAGGGTTAGTGTATACATCTTGTGGGTAATGTGAATCGGCATCGTCTGAATAAACCGAAACTCCTTACAATGGAATATACCCAAAGCGCATCCGCCGATTAGCAGCATATTAAAATATTGTTTCGCGATTACATTTTTAAAATAATTTAGATGATAGCGTACATAATTAGCGTAGCTACGCGTTGTAAGTAGAATTACATAGTATAATTCCCGATGGTGAGACGGCAGTTTCCTCCTTCTCTCACCAGAGGCTCTAAAGCATAGCGTCTCCTTCCTTATAACCACCAAATGAACAAAACGCACGTTGCAGCAAAAAACTCATTTGCATATTCGCAACATTTTCAGAGAATTTCAATTTTTATTTTTATTTCATCTGCACTAAAAATAACCTAAACAACAACCAACACAACCCTCAATCACGCTCATGCACTATTTCACACGAAAGCAATGCCACGGGGGAGCGAGCGACCAAAGGACTCCATTTGACATTTGACCTTTTTTTAAATTTAACAAAAGGCGAGCGAGCGAAGCGAGCGAGCCAACTAACACTAAAAATAACCTAATCAACAACCAACACAACCCTCAATCACGCTCATGCACTATTTCACACGAAAGCAAATGCCACGGGGGAGCGAGCGACCAAAGGACTCCATTTGACATTTGACCTTTTTTTAAATTTAACAAAAGGCGAGCGAGCGAAGCGAGCGAGCCAACTAGACATGCCTGGTTCTAGGATCGAATGGGGAACCCTTTCGATTCTAGAATCGGGCATGTCTAGTTTTTTATATAAAGTTCAGAAGTTTTTTAAAGAGAAATTTAGTAAGGAGTTTTTGTGTGCTAAAGAGGAGTTCGTATTTTCTCTCACTTTCTCTTGTCCGAGGAGCAGCGAAATAATTGACACTTCTCTTAAAAATACAAAACGGACATTATTTGCTGACCTTCTCTCGCAAAAATCTGCTGAATTTTATATAAAATACTAATTATAATAGGCTCAGCTAGGCACCTAATATAGCGGTGGTTATAGCATTAGGCCAATAAGTAGGCTACAGCCTAGCCTAAAGTTTGACCGAACACTCAGCCTATGCGGTATTTGCGTCTGTGCCCAATATACCGCCTGGTCATTTGTTAGTTAGCAATTTTTGAATTTCCCTCTTCTCTTTCACATGGAAAAGAGTTGGGAGGAAGAAGATGGAAATTCAAACATTGCTAACTAACAAATGACCAGGCGGTAGTAATCTAATCACGCTTTAGTTGAAGGTAGCCTACCGGGAAATAAATCCTAGAACCGCCGCTGAACTAATACTATCTTAAATCGACCTAATTTTAACTTACCGGAACTGTAATTTTGACGGTATATCAACTTGTAGCCGAGCCCTAAACTTGCCCTAAATAACGGAGCCTGAATTTAAAACAAAAATGCAGTAGTGTCGGGACGTAGCTCCGATCTTGATGAAATTTATTCTCTAGACTAATTATAGCATTCTTAAAACGAAAAAAAAAATCTGAAAAAAAGTTTGTGCGGAAATGAAAAATGAAATTTTCGATTATTTTGTGACATGGGAGTTTGTCGGTTAAGAAACCATAACCTAAAGATAACCTAACTTAACCTACCCAGAAGTACCCTAAAACAAGGTTGGTCAATGTTGAAAGCATTTTTGAAAAAATAAGTGAAAAACAAAAAAGTTATGAATTTTTGAAGTGCGTTAAAACCCGAATGTGTTTTCATTTCCGGAAAAAAAATGTTCAGAAACGTGTTCGGAATGGTCTAATTAAGTGTAGAGAATAAATTTCATCCCCGATACTGCTTTATACCAGTAGCACGTGATTTTCAGAAAAAAATTCTCTGTATCTCTTAACAGTGATTTTTTTTTTAAATCGAAAAAACTGAAGGTAGTCAAAAACTGAATGTCGGTTGGGATCAGCGTCAAATACCATTTAGGAACGACATTACGGTTCATTGACATCCTGCAAGTGACGTATGTAATTTCGGAAAGGAAAAGCTAAAGCCGTGTCATCCCATCTCAAACCCTCTATCAGTTACTGTATTCATTCTAGGAATCAATCAACGAAGAAATTGTAAGTCGAATTCAGAATTTTTTTTAACATTTTCATAATCTAACTTGTCGGAATTTTCAATGTTTTGAAGGATAAATTGCTTCAATATATCGGGTCATACTTTACAAAGTTGAACTTTGAAGTGAAATGTCTGAAACGTATTTACGAAATCACCTAATTGCCTATCGTAGGATCCAGCCCTTGTTCGCTATCCGCTATCCGTCGATATTTGGTTTTCATTTCGTGCATCCCGCGCCTAGCCGATTTATCATGAACATCGGCCATCATTGCCATGTGATGGTAGTGATGAATTTTATGCTGCGTTTTAAGTACAATTTTGATATCAAAGCGTTGTAAAGACTATAGAGTCAATTTGCAGAAGAAAGTTTAGATCAATAATACGAATGTCGCGCTAAATCTTGGTTGGAAACCAAGAAATCGTTTGCAATCGTTTGAAATCGAAAGACAGTCAACGTTTGCTTTACGACCTTGTTGATATCCAGATAGTCGACTACCAACCCATACAACACAATATGCTGTGTATGCAAAATCTCCAGTATTTCATTTAATTAAACAACGAAATGATTTTAATTCAGGAGGAGTGACGAACAGCAACAGCCAGCAGGTGACCATCAATCTTAAGACAATTCCTGAATCTGAAGATGGCTCATCAGCAGAACTCAACGTCAGCGAGCGGAAACGGAGGCTCAAACCACCAGGATCATCACATAGAACAACTTTATCAACAAAATAGTAACTACATTCAGTCCCATCACAGAAGTCCAGCAGCTATCGAACAACGACAAGTTCCTTTGTGCCACAGTAATGCACAACATTTGGATCGTATGGATGTTGATCCACTTACATATAAACCATTTTCTGTGGAAAACCCGTCTCACCTCTCATCTCGGGGAAATTTAGTTCCAGTGTCAAACAATTTACAAAATTCTTGTTGGAATAAAAATTCATCAACACCAACACCCGCAAGCGACGATCAAGCGTTGAGGTTTGACAATCATTTGAATTTAACAAAATCGACTCACTTCTTTATTAGCTTTTTCAACTAATCAAACAATTTACAAAATTCTTGTTGGAATAAAAATTCATCAACACCAACACCCGCAAGCGACGATCAAGCGTTGAGGTTTGACAATCATTTGAATTTAACAAAATCGACTCACTTCTTGATTAGGTTTTTCAACTAACGCAATATTTTACTATTCAGAATTTACTGACCCAATATTTTACCATTCATAATTTACTAATTCATTATTTTACCATATTTTTAAACAGAGCCATGGAAGACGAAGCACGACGAGCGAAAGACCGTAAAGACAAAGAAGAAGTGCAGGAACAAGTTATGAAGCATTTCGAGGATTCGTTTTGTTATGTGCAACACAAAAACGCTGTGGTAAATTTACTTAACGTTTCTTCATAATTTGGGCCTGGGTGGGCCATAATTTAGGGCCGACATTTCTTATTCTTTGTCTGTTTACTAGCATACGGGTTACTCATCTCAACCGACAAGTGGGCAAGCAGAAGATGCTGTCACGTCTGGAATGGTAGTNGCCTGGGTGGGCCATAATTTAGGGCCGACATTTCTTATTCTTTGTCTGTTTACTAGCATACGGGTTACTCATCTCAACCGACAAGTGGGCAAGCAGAAGATGCTGTCACGTCTGGAATGGTAGTAGGTGGTGCTAATGGGGCTGTTCCGCCTATTGACCCCAAAAACTTTGGAAATCATCAAGCTTCAAAGACCAGTTTCACTTCCTATCCTGTTTCCAATGTTCCAGCTAGAGTGAAAGTGAGCAGTCCAGCCCCTCAAAAAATCTACGGTAAACCAAACATTGAAGGCTCAAATACATCACCAGCCTGCCGTTCTTCACAATCAGACTCAATTCCCCTTTCACTAACATCCAAAGGGTCCACCAGATCAACGACCACAAACTCACCAGTACTCTCATCAACTCCAACAAAGCCGGAAGTGAGCAGTATGTACTCAAATGTGTCTTCAGTACTCAATCAGCCACCGAGTGTAAAACCCGACCAATACCAGACACAACCCCTGGATTTGGGAGGTAAAAGGAAAACTGTCGCCATGAACCATAACAATGGCCCAGTACCTCGAAACGAGTTGTACAGCTTAGGAATTCAGAAGGCTTTGGTACATAATGTGGATATCAGAGTTGTTCCAGTGGATAATCAAATACGGAATTTGGGAAAGCCTGATGCCGGTTACAAGACAGCGTCATTATCTAAAACTCAGAATTCAGCGTCATCTGAATGGCTGAATATGTTTAAAAATGAGAAATATGGAAATGGTACAATTCAGTCCGCACTTAAACTTGAGGAAGTCGAAGCCGTTGATCAAAGGACGCCGGGAGTGGAACCGGAAAGCGACAGTGCTGAACATGATTGTGGTAAAATAGTGTCGAACGGTTCCCCTAGTTCAAATATTCACAAAGGCAAGAAAGTCTTCCTGGAACGTCACTCGGGCCAAGACAGTACATCTGAACTTCCAAGCACCAAAAACAAAAACGGTATCAGGAGCACCACACGAAGAAGAAATAGTGATCTTACTGATAGTGATACTTCGAAAACGTCAGTTCGTAATGGCAGTGGTAATGGAGAATCCGTTGGGAAATCGGAATCTGATGAAGAAGACACGGAATTAAAGAATGGCTCCAATTCTGCACGAAAGCGACATCAAAGTTCAAGTGACGAGGACTATAGAAGTCCGACAAAACGCCAGAGAGCTCGTAGAAATATCAAAAAGAAGCCAAAGGATTCAGAATCGGAGAACATTAGTGAATCCGAAAGCAACGACAACGAGAGTCAGGCTTCAGGTAGCAGTGGCAAGAAACGTTCCACCCCCAAAAGTGTAACACCACGTTCTCCAAAGAAAGTACGAAACCCACGTCGAGCTCCTGGAACTCCTGGAAATAAAACCAAATCAACTAACATGAGTGTGAAGTCAAACCCGTTCAATCGTCCTCCCAAAATGATTCTAAAAAAGACTGGACAAAGTTTTCTTCAAGATGCTCCGTGTATTGAACTGCCACTGGCACCCAAGTTGAGTAAATGTCGAGAATGTCGACTCATGGGTGCCATAACGAAAAATCTTGCTAATTGTCGTTTCTATGCTTTTCGGAAGCTAAAATACACGAAACATGGAACTCTGGTTACGGCTGGTTTTTCAAACCCAACGCTGGATCCAACTGAAGTAAGTCATTTTAAATGTTTTTTTTTAAACACGAATTTCGTAAAGTGAGAATACTTGTTTCTTCCAGGACGATTTGAATCTTTGGCTTCCGTCGAAGGAAACTCCTCCTGAATCTCTTGACCTTGAATTAGCTAAATTTCTAATTGATCAACTTGGCGATCAATTCTGTGAATTAATTCATCAAGAAAAGGAAGCAAAAACTCTTCAAAAAAGTTTAGCTCAGGACGAGGAAGATGACGACGACGACTACATTGCCTGGAAAAGAGTTGTAGAGGGTGTTCGTGAAATGTAAGACTTTTTTTTTATATAAGATTTCGTCGTGATTCGAGAGTTTTTTGGCTTAGGATTTAATTGTTATTTTTATAGGTGTGACGTCTGTGATACAACCTTGTTTAACTTTCACTGGGCTTGTAAAAAATGTGGCTTCGGAGTATGCATTGCATGCTACCGGGCAAGGAACCAAGGCAAATCCAGAGTGAGTTAATTAAACGATTTTAAATGCGTTATGTATATAAAATTATCAGATTTCAAGGTTAACGGGTCCCTTTAATTGGTTTTCAATTTTAGAGCAGCGAGAAAAAGGGCACGAAAGATCACGATGAATTCCAATGGCTCTTCTGTTCCTCCAATAAACAAGCACATGACATCGAAAGCCTGATGTTGACTCAGGCAATCGCTGGAGAAGCTCTTACAACCCTGGGGAAACTTCTGCACAATCTGAGAGCAGTTTGGCGAATTCCTCAAGAATGCGGCTGCGACGACGCAAAAAGACTCAATGCTCAAAATCTTGAATCAGAAAATGTAAGTTACATGACAAAACTGTCGTAATTCTCAAACAATTTAAAATAGAATCCATGACCTTTGTGTTGTTTTCCCCTCTGTGTCAGGTCACAACAAATCCTATTGGAACTAAAGCTCCTGATACTCAATCACAACTTCACGAAATGGTAACGTTTTGCTCATGTTTCCAATTTTTTTCGTTTCGCATTTATAATAGAGCTAATTCTTGAATTTATTTTCTACACAGGAGGATTCTGACGAAGATGTAGATGGTTTCATGGATTTAGCGGCTCTACTCACCGTGAAGCCTGGAAGTGAAATTTAATCCCAAAATTCCGCAGTTATCAAGCCCCAAGAACCCTCCATTCGGGCAGAACCAGTATTGGAGCACTATGTCAGAAGAGGAGGTTCATCAATTCGAGCTCGAAAGCAGACTCCAGCAGTTCAGACATTTTCCCTTACCACTACGCAACTAAAATATCCAACAGTTCCTCACAGTTGGTTGACTTATGGCAGACTACTTCGACTTCATGATCCATCTCAATCTGATAACCAGGATTTGTTCCGAGAAGTTTGGATTCGTGGTCAGCCTGTCATTGTTTCCAACGTGGCTGAGAAACTCAACAAAAAATTGTGGAGCCCAGAAGCTTTTCTGCAGGATTTTAGTGAACTGAAGAATGATTTAGTTAATTGTACCACTGGCCGAATACTAGCGAATCAACCAATGAAGAAATTCTGGGAGGGCTTTGAGCACGTTGAAAAAAGACTCAAGGATGAGAAGGGCAACCCAATGTTACTCAAATTGAAAGATTGGCCACCAGGTGAAGATTTTGCAGAGAGTCTACCATCTAGATTTCTGGATTTAATGAATTGTCTACCACTGAAGGATTATACTCAAAGAAATGGTCGCCTTAACCTTGCTTCACGTCTTCCGCTTAATTTTGTTAGACCTGACTTGGGTCCTAAAATGTATATTGCCTACGGCTCGGGTCGACACCTGGAGAAAGGAACAACGAATCTCCATTTGGATACTTCGGATGCCGTTAACCTAATGGTTTACGTTGGGGTTCCAAAAGACGTCGACTATGAGGAAGACAAAAAAGGTACTAAAATGTTTAAAATAAAAAAAAAACTATTTTCAATACGGTAGATTAACTAATAACGTAGTCAATTAACTCGATTAGTTAACAATTATTATTGTATCTGTTTTTTTAGTCGTGTTAGCAGCTATTGAGGAATCGGACGTAGATGGAGCGACGGTGGATCGCGTAAGAGATGGAGAGTTGCCTGGTGCTCTTTGGCACATTTACAATTTTAAAGACGCGGATAAGATCAGGGACTTGCTGAATAAGGTAATTTAATAGTTAATTCGAGAATTTAGTACAGCTTTTACCTCCAATTCTATTCACTAATTTTTTTACCTCACAGGTAGCAATTGAGCGCGGCACAAAACTTGAAGCTGAATGTGATCCAATTCATGATCAAAATTGGTATTTGGATAAATCTCTACGAGATCGTCTGGTACGAGAATATGACACTGTAGGATTTCCGTTGGTTCAGTTTGAAGGGGATGCAGTATTCATTCCAGCAGGAGCACCGCATCAGGTAAACGAAAATCAGTTTAAATTACGTTTTCCAGCCTAACTTTTGTCACAGCGTCTTTCTCCAACCAAAAAGAAAATTTTCAGTGACTTCAGTATTTTTCGCGTTGAACATTTCGTTTTCAGTTGTGACATGAATAGTTTAGTTGTAGTCATATTTCTAAAACGGTTAAGTTATAATTTAAGGCAAGAAGTTTGTTTAAAATTTAAAAAAATTAAATGTTATATAATATAACATAATTTTTTTATATTCTAATTTAATATTTTAAATTATTAAATTTTACACAGGTACGAAATCTACACAACTGCATCAAAATAGCCGAAGATTTTGTGTCACCGGAAAATGTAAGTCACTGCTTCAAGTTGACTGAAGAATTTCGAGATTTGACGGATGGTCACAGTAACCACGAAGATAAACTTCAAATAAAGAATATCATTTATCATGCCGTGAAGGACGCCGTGTCTGTTTTGTACCAAAACATGAACGAGACGCAGAGGAAAATCATTAAAGGAATGGACGTAAACGGAGCCGAGAAGGCAATGGATACCACTACCACAATTAAACCCACCGAACAATGTGTATAGATGTCCCAAAAATAGGAGTTTTATAGCGTTAGCTTTGGGAAAAAAGTGACAGATGTAAAAGAATTTTTATTTGATTACAGGTAACTAATACCAATATTTGCTTCAATGAAACGTATGGTTGGTTTTTAGATTTTAGGTCAATGGATTAATCCATCATAATTTTTAATCACACACAGTCTCCGAAATGGGGTATTCACTGTGTAAAAATATAAGAAATAATATTTCATGTAATTTTAGTAAAGTTTAATGACCGTCGGAATTTTTTTTTTACTGAAATCACGCATTGACAAACGGCCATTTTAAAAATTACGGATCGAAGGAGAGGATTCTTCCCATTGAACTGTGGCCATTTTAAATGGAATCTCCTTAATTCGGTGACTTTTTACCAAAAAGTAAATTCACTGGTTTACGTTTCACTAACTTGACCTTAGTTTGACCTAAGCCACTTAACTTTTTACTATTTCTAATACTAATTTTAACAATTAGTATCAATCTTGGCATGTTTTTGAAGAAAGGATTCAACATAACAACTTGCTCGAGTATAAACCCCAGGAATTTCAAAATCCGGTAGAGCAGCTCCATTGGCCTCTGCGAAGTCATAATTGTAGGATACAACGCCAATCTAAAATTTTATAAAATTGGTTTCGGTCTTTCCCAACAAATTATATTAATTCCGTTTTAATTAATTAACTTACCAAATTAGGCTTTCCACCAGATTGGGAAAA